>JAODAF010004120.1:0-12514 GCA_027574765.1 Molpadia intermedia
GGGTTTAAAGCACAGTTAGGATGGTCGTAGGATTTCTTGTGTAGTTTTTAAACCAGCATTGTTAAACCACAACTGATTCCAAGGTCAAATCAGAAAAAAATGCTTATTTTGAGAGAAATGGGGCAAAGAAAAGTTTTTTAATACTCTTATATATATGATAGAGCCAAATGTTGATTTTGCGACATTTTCTTCACCAAAGGTTGATATTTTGGGACAAATTTGAGACATTTTGGGACATATTAAGCCCAAATTTTCGATGATATATATTGTAATATTCCCCTAAGCAAAGAACCATAGTGCCCTTGGGCTCTTGTTTTTATAAAATCTGTGAATTATCTGATGCTAACTCACAGAAGAAGATTGCAAATGAAACGTTTGTTTTATTAACCAAGGTTTGATACTGAAAACATCAGTGAACATTGTACCTACAGTAATAGTACACCAGTTGCTGTATTTCAAAAACAATAAAAAAGTCTGCCTAATTGTGCCATGTGTCTTCATTAGTAGACATGTCAACACAGTACATAAAATGTTATTATCATAATAAAATACCCATATTGATGAGATAAAAGCTTAATATTTAGTGGGAGTGAGGTGACTGTGTTATTGTATGGCAACAAATTGGCAATTGTTTTCTGAAATCAAAATCAAACAAATACAGACATACTTATTGAAAGTCTCTTTAAGTGACCATGATGAAGAACTAAATCTTACATCTGATCTAAAAGGTTATTAGCAAACCTTACTTTGGGTCAAATCCACAGTGACTGACGGGACAAAAGATCACTTTTTTTGATACTGAATGGCATGTATTATATATAGGAAATACTAACTGGGCCTATGTAACTCAAATATTATGTACACTATACCACCATCTTTTCATAAACCAAAGATTGACAGTAAATCAGTAATAGTATATCATTTTATTAATTACACTAATTATATTAAACCGTGACTGACGGGACAAAAAAAAGACAAGCTTTTCGGACCAAGTTTTCAAATTAGTGGCTAATTAAGCAGCGTGACTGACGGGACATCAAATCGTGACTGACGGGAAATTATCCAAAACGTAATGCTAATAGTGCCTGTGTTAGTTCGGAAGTCAAAGAAAACATGTTATGTATACAAAGAATTTATTTGTTCCCAAATTCTATTCAATCTTACATTTTAAGACTACTTTAACAAATAATCTGATTTTTCACACTACTTACAGTATCAGTCGTGTAGCCCGGGAGGGGGGAGGACAATCCCCCTGTGGAATAGAGAGTTCTGCTCAGGCTCATTATATATACCAGAATTTACGCAGAAATGTGTTAACCATATATGCATCGGACAATCCCCCCGCATGCAGGAGCACTTCAATTTGGGGGAGGGGGATGTCTTGCTCAAATTTCCATTTTTTTAATGACATAGTGTTTGCACAATAAAGCTGACTCGTTATTGACGCACCTCACGGCTAGAATTCTGTACATGCTCAGCACTAAAACCACCTCAGATTTTCGCGAGTGTCCATCAACTAAATTAACGCAACTGCGGTATTGATCAATTGTTAGTAGAGATGGGGGTGCATGGAGGGGAGGGGCACTTCCACTCTGCAGGTCTGCAAGGTTGAATGTTATATCTCATCATTAATATAGACGTTAAGTTATTGATTTATTTAAAATAAATTTATATTACTCAATGGATCTGCCAAAAAATAATAATATCGGACAGAAAATTCTTGAACATGAATTTACTATAAAAATGGCAAAATACTGCACCAATTTACATCTAAGAACACCTAATTATTCAAAAAATTATCAAAGCGGATGGAGTCAACAGTTTCTGGGAACGTGCCTTTCCATCCCAGATAATAAAGAATGAATCATGCGTGTAGAAATACTGCACAAAGTAGTTTGTGACTTTTCTCACCCCTACCCCAAAGGAGAAATATAGGTGCATGAAATCTCTCTCCTACATTGTTTTATGGAGTAGTTCAGAGACAAACCAGTGGTCTTTGTTTGCTTTCTTCCTAAAATATTTGGCGGGTTTCACCTGAGTAGCTAAATCTGTGCGAAATATATCAGGACAGCACTACCACTGCAGATTATGGCACTGCTATGACATTAAAGTAGAATAATATCTGAAATAACATTCGTCCCTCCCGTTCGACGACATAAAATGATTCATCTGTCCTAACCATCCACGTTTCGCTCCGTATAGTTTCAATAATGATAATGGTAACGACAGATGGTCTTTGCTACCGTACTTAATTGTTACTTTTGTTAAAAGTTACGTTCTCGTGAAATTGAAATAACACTTCATGTCAGCGTTTAAATGTTAAAACATTTATGTCTGATGGATTGCAAAAGAGAACGGCTTTGCTCGTCGCAAGTATAGAATTGGTACTTCGAGCGTTTAGCACACTAGCCGACTGTTGTCGACTCTTATTCATTTACTTACCGGACAAAAAATAGTCGGAAATACATCTGCGGGTCCCCCATGAAAAAAAGAGTATAATAGTAGTGTAATGGTATCTTCGTTCTTTTATCTTCATGTACACCAATTAAGCAATACCTAGCCATGCATTTTAGCACCTCTTTTGAATTTTATTTGGAGAAAATCACGGCGCTTCCGGTCGCTTTGTGTCTGAATCCTCTTCGTATTGTATAGACTCCACTAGGCGCAGGAGCGCCGGTTGAATCGCGCTCGCAAAGCCTCGTAATCGACATGTGTCGGCAAGTTTACCTTCTACACCCCATTTTTAATGAATTTTCGCTACGGTTTTGAAAAATGTCTCATTGTTTATCAATTTGAATTGCTCTCCAGTAACGCCGATATGGTGAGGGGGTAGGGGTGGCATTACGTAAAGCGGAATAAAGCTTTCCCCTGCAATTGTGATGCTCGATTTTGCGCGCTGATGTCATTTTCGTCGCCACTCGGTAATTTGATTTTGTATTAGAGTCCTTGACATAGTCACATGAAAGATGTATATATATTAATTTTAAATATAATCATAAAATAACCCCTGAATTAATGTATTCGCGTCTAATGCTTTACAATGACGTTATCCTGCAATATATACAGGTGTGATACATAGTGCCTACGTTTCTTCAAACCTCCGAGGTTTTGCATCATGCTTGTCATCCTCAACTCGGATGTTAAATCAAAATAAAATCTAGAGCTGAATTATTGAAATTTGAAATTATTATTAAACGACATCCAATCTTTCGATATCAACAAATAAAGTATAGCAAAACATACACAAGTTCCGGTGACTTCACTCCTGTACAACCCATGCAGAAGGGAGGGGAAGGGCGACTTGCATCCGGTCTTCAATTGGGTTATTGTGACCAAAAACATTGGTATCAATTCCCCAACCCTCAAACTGACGGCATCCTCTTTGGCGCCCCTATTGATTTTGTAGGCTATCAATATTTGACGCCCGCTATTAATTAAGCACGCTTCATGCACCATTATCTGTCCAATAAAACATGACATATCTCAACAAGACAATACTATGTTATTAATGTCCTAGTATGTAGTTTATAAAGCAATGGCGCCACCAAGTCATCTGGTAGGGTTAATGAAGTGGCCGTTAGCTTCATATACACACAACCAGCCGTAAATTGTTCCTAAAATAGATAACAAGGAGGGAACCTCGGGGAGGGGTGGGGGAGAGAAATCGTATATTTAGTTCTAGCATGTAATTCCTGGTTACTGGTTAGATAATATGTACAATAACCTAACAAGGTATACAAAGTCTGGCTTATTCTTCAACGATATATATGCGATCGTCGTTAGTAAATTGCACTCTCATTACGAAAATGGCCGAGGGGCTCTTCGCCTTTTAATGGGGATGCTTAATAAGATATATTAAGTGTGTTATAAAGAGGTCACGGATATAATATTTAATTTGATTCACAGGAAATATTCTGTACCGTATAATGAAGACGGATAGTGTGTGCAGCACGACACACTGGCTTATAGTAAGTTCCTATATAGTCTCATAACTTGTACGAGCCTCTCAATCGATCTAGGGCTTAGTTAGTCTAAGATATTTAAGTAATATAAGTCGATATAATTGATATCATATTCACAATAAAAAGGGCACTTTGTATATCACAGACATACCGGTACCAACATAAAAATCAAATTTCGTTTTGGCACGTAAGCACATTTCATTATATACGTAATTCATAAAACGATGTTTTACAGGAAATAATAATATATAATACTGTCAGATGCCAGAAAATCGCATCCAACAGTGTTTAATTTTAATAAAAATCTATGGAGGCACCCAGGCAGTGACGGAACTAGGGGCTTCGGCCAGGATGATATATCCTATATTTGGGGCCCTTTGTATTGGCTAAAATACAAGCAAATCGCATCAAAAGGGCCCTAATGTTTTTCGAACCGGAAGATGAGAGGCCGTACTGTGGGTCCGAATACACTCTCCGACACTGCACCAGGTCCTCCGCTGGGGGCAATAACTGAATATTAGATCTCTGGCAGTTAATGTAAGCTACACAGACTACGTAGTTTTATGTGTTTCTCAAGAATATTTGAGGAAATAAACAAATTTAGGAATACGCGCGAATTATTTCACTCGATCATTAGTGCATCGCAGCAAGTTGTATTGTTATGTCCTTAAATAATGAACAATACACGAATCGTATCGCCATACAGCCATATGGGTATGTGAAGGAGTACGTATTTGACGAGAGTATATATCTAAAGCGTCAAGAAGAAAGAATATAATTGTACTGACAGCCGGTGAGATAACAACTACGCGGGTGGTAAAGCCACATCTACTCCCAAAACAATATCATACGTCCAAGGAATCTCAATAATGTTTGTAATCCCAAATGTAGCTTCCGGGTGAAGTTTGAACTTAAGTCATCGTGCTTACAAATCTGAAATTATGTATCGCATAAACCAAGTCGAGAATCTACTTCATAGAATCATCATAGAAATATACAATAAGCAAAAAATAGGGCGAAACTTTGCTAATAATAGATAACTACTTCTAGAATGAAGTAGAGTGATATCTTTTACTTTGTTTACTTAGAGAGTTACGATAACACACTGCAATTAAGTAACTAACACTTTCACTCTATGTCACTCTATGCCATAAAGCAGGCAAATAGTTGCTACGTTATACTTACCGTCCTTTTGATAGAAAGCAATGTGTGTTTTGTTTTCAAGCTGCAGAACCCCTTTATATTTTACCATTGATTTGGTACACGTGTACAAATGACCACTGTGATATTATGATCTACGTCTCTAACCTGAAGTAAAAAAGAGTTCTATTTCAATTATTTAAAATTGAATCTTGATCTGATTTGACGATACACTATTGCCATTAACTTAATGTAATCGATGAGTAGACCTTTCTAGATCCATATATCGCTTCAGGCAATGAAATGACGACGTTCGGATAATGCAAGGGTTTGGCTAAACTGAAGACAGAAACACGACAGGCTTACGTAGGTTTATAATTTTTTATGGGAAGGCCTATATATCATTCGACCAACAAAACTTTGGCCAAGGGGCGTGGATGCCTAACCCGTCCCAGAAATGGGCCTCTATATATTGATCTCTCTACAGTCTAGAGATTTGAACGATGCAAAATAGGCATTCGGGGATTGTTGTCAATAATGGTCTCTGGGAATGGGCAAAAATCAAGAGTCAGTCAAGGCGTAGGTTTATCAGTTGAACAGTTTACCAACAGTGGTAAGGGGTGGAATGGTTATCTTCTCATGTCCGTTTGAGGATTCGCTTGTATTTTGATTTTATTCAATTTTCAAGAAATAAACATCTAATGTTGACATGTTGACACATGTGCTTACGAGACCTGACAAAGTATATTAAGGAAATGATAGTACAAATCATCTAAATGAGATGACAATGCAATATATGTTAAAGACATAAAATAATATCATTATAGATTGTGACAAATCATTTCGAATTATCAATTTAGGTTCATTAAACTTGTTACAAGTCATTTTCATAAGCCTAACAGCGAATCGCACAAACAAACTGGATATTCTCATACGACAAATAATATGCGTGTTTGAATCTTGGTTGGAGGTCTAGTTTTGAGCTGCTTTATATTAGCTTGAAAGGTCTCATAGTAGTTTTAATTCCATACATACTCGTATCGCCTCCCTATCAAGAAAATCATGGTAAGATGCAGCAACTGAATTATCATGAGAGATATCCACGCGAAACCTATAGGTGTACGGAATTTTCTATTTTCTAATTTTCTGTAACTATATAGTTTAAAATTCCTTTCTCGTGCCACGTCGACTGAATCTGTCGTCAAGTTAAGTAATTATTTCTTAGACCATATCAGTTATCCCGTCCGCAAACCGCCCCCGGTGATAGTCAACTGCACTGTGTACATTTGCATGCGGTATATATATATAGTGACATCTAATGACGTTGAAACGACTTTACTTTTTAACTATGATGTGAGGTCAAATTTATGTAACACATTAATGTTTTCTCATTTACTGTATACGCTATTCCAGTGAGATTTATTATTTACATTTATTATTGCAAAAATAAGAAAACATTTAGAATTGTCTTAATCCTCTCTGTACCAACTCGACAGAGGGGCAGAAGGCCTATATGTCATTATGGGTTCACGCACAGCTCAAAACTAACGTAGTAACCCAGTTTTTCGAGCAGACCGACAGTAAAATGTTCCCCGATTGCAATGATGTCATCAACAGCTTATGGATGCCGCGTTGGGCCATGTCATTTCGAAATTTACAACCGACCATTGAGCCAGTTTTGCACTGCCGAAATGGTTCGGTACAGGAAGGATTAACAAAATATACGAAATGTACGGTACTCATACTACCTGTACTCAATGTTCAGCCGGGGTATAAGATCTTTTGTTAAATATACTGTACCACGTAGTACGCAACGGGAAAACGTTCAGATAGTTGAATGTTTTCAAATAAATATGTATCTATGCAGGTGCGGCTCTAGAACAATTTGTTTGGTTGTTGTGGCAAAATTCTGATCGTAGGGTCCGGGGAGGGGATGTGTCCCTGGATAAAGTACTTGTATGCATTAGTAGCTCTGCTGAAATGCAAAATGGTGCTATATTTTAAGCCTTAATTATATTGAAGCATTTTTTAGTACAACGACTTCATTTTAGTATTGTGTGTTTGAAGTCCGTCATCATGTAACACTAATCCATTTTAAGACATCGCACATATTTCCACCACATCATCTTTATAAACAACATATGCACCACAATATTTATATGGAGTTCAACGCCGATCACATTTGTTGCTAAATCTGGCAATTATGTCTTTTTCTATTGTCATCAGTGCTATGGAGCAGTGGCGGATACATGATTGTTCAATGGGGTGGGAGGGGGAGGTCTTGAAGTTGGAAGACTGGAACACTGGAACATCCTGGTTTGTGAGGGCTCAGGGCATTTGGCACCTCCCACGGAATTTGTTAAATTAAACACCATTAGATGCGATTTCCTGCCATCAGAGCGAATCACGAACATGGCTCGAATCCCCAGCATTTTAATCACCGTTAGATGTGAATTTCTGGCATCTGATATAGTACGCGAGGGCGAAACCCCAACATGTTAGCGCCAAAGGCGCGAAACTCCCAGCGGACGGTCTGGGGGAAGTGGTCGAGATTGCATTAATCCAGGGATGGCCGCCCACTTGATCGCATAAAATGAATATTAGCTTCTTTTTGATGCTAGCCAAAACTCCATATTACCTAATTTCCTAGGGATCCCTTGGATCCGTGCCTACTGGGTATTAATATACATGGGAATGCGGGTGGATGATCCGTCATTTAACGAAAAATAATTGGGCAGCCCGGGGTATGAATACCCTTCCCCCTCTGGATCCGTCACTGCTAAGGAGCACAATCGAACCTTTCCCATTGAGTTTCCTAAGTAGGTAATTAACAACGAAAATGACCTCTCTGTGGTGATATGGGTAGTGTCCAAAATATGTTTAGTAACCTATCCAACATTCCCTCTGTACGAAATTCATCGGTAGTTATGTTTTGGCACTGTGTCTGTGTTAAAAAATAGGTTGATGTAAATTACACATTGACTTGATATGTTTGGGGCAAAATTGCTCCTCATCTATGGAAACGTTATTTAGAACATTTTCGTTTGATAAAATATGGCTACATTTCGTGTAAAATATTGTAATCTATATGTAATAAAGATTGATTGCTACGGTAACGCCCATCGTAAATCGCGGGAGTCAACGACTAATGTCAATGATTAAACAAATTAATGTATCTAATAACAAATCAGTTCGATCATCGCTAACAAATTCTGTATTTGTATGTAATACAAAATAAATTATAATGCCTTTTTTCTCACGATTATGTTTCTATGGAAACGCTATTAGAAAAGGTTTTTGTTAAACACGATGCGTGTAGAACATTGTAATCGATATATAATAAAGATTAATTGCTAACCTAAATCTTGTCCAAAATCAAAACGTGTGTCAACAGCAACGTTTAAAACCTAAAAACTCATGCCTCTAATAAATATGAGATCGATTACAGGTAACTCATACTATACAAAGTTACCAACTGGGCAGAAACGGTAAAACATACTAAAATAGATTTTGAAAGAGATTTTGCAAAGGGTTGATGAATTAAAATAAAACAGTCATATTACGTGAGTAGCAGAGCTTTCGAGCAATACTACTTCAGTACATAAAATGACCATGCAACGTTCCGAACAGTGACAATGCAGATAATGTGCACATCAGGTAAAGATAAAGTACATACATATATAAATGCATGGAGAAAATGGACAGCCTCTGGCCCTTTGCTAATCTCTTTAAAACAATAATAATCAGATTGGATAACATTTTATAATAAAGGAAAAAAAAGATAAAAATTATCTATCAGCATGCTGTTTAAGTCAGGGCCATTGTGGTCTAACGTCCTAAAAACTACTGATTTTATCCGAATCAGAAGATTGCCTACCCGTAAATACTATTGTATCCAAAACCTGATATAAGAATTTGTTCTTCTCCGTCTTTTCTGTAAGATCATGCTTAGTACCTGTCAGCACACCGTTGGTCAAGGCCGAACCTATTGATTTTATCCAAATCCGAAGATTGCTTACGAGTAAAAGTAATCATGAAAATATCAACGACACACACATAATTCCAAAGTTTATATCTCGCATTACGCTCCTATAGGTTTTCGAACCTAGATTTCACACTGTGACAAGTCCTGTAACGTTATTTTAAATCCATATTCTAAAATAATGTTGTATCATTGGAAATACATCACATATGACAATTACTCTAAATATACCAACTATGTAACTTTTGCTTAACGTTTAAAAACTATATTAACCAGGCAACACTAAACTCAACAATTCAAACGAATTAGTGATTATAGGTTAGAGTTAGAAGCCCAAAACGTAGCACAGTCATCAAGTCCATATTTTTTATTAAAGCAGTGCAAGTTTAATATTTAATAAAATTAAAAAGAACTTACAGAATAGTTGCTAGTCTTACCGTCCTCCAATGATTCGAAATAAGACAAAATGATCTCTGTAAGTTTAACCCAGGTTGATGAAGATAGCTCCCCAAGTAGTCTAGAAGCGTTAATTGAGATGATCTGTATTTAAATGGAGTGCTTCGATATTTCTTACGGATGCCTATAGGTACTGTCATACAACAGTTATCCAAAAAGTCAACTCAATTTTGTAAGATGTATTTTAGCTGGATTGAATCGTGAGGTACAAGAGAACTTGAACTTGATTTCTGTCGTCTTAGTTATTATTCCTATTTATTGTTTGTTTATTTACTACACATGGATTATATTATTACCTTTACCGTTAAATTTACAGTCAGAAGCCTATCAACTTACCGGGTATAGGAACTCGTGGTGTATTTTGTATGCAGGGTTTTTGTGAAATAAAATATAGTAGATGAATGTACGCACCTGACTGAAAAACTAACTGCAACAATAAGTTGGTCAAATACACTAGTTGGGTTCAAACATAAACAATGCTGAGTTCGGCTTTATATATTAAGTCAAAATTATGACTCCGTCTTAATATACGGTATAGTGAGTAAGTAGTAATCTGGTATTTCCTATTAGCAAATTAATCCAACGTGCATAATTATAATCAATAACACCATTTATTTCAACCTACAAAAAATATGTGCTTAAAATCCATAGAACTGTTCAACGATTGAACCATTTATAAGCGTTTATAAGCTTCGGTAGAAGTTAAACATGAGCAACATATGCTTGTTTAGCTATGCTGACCGTCGAGTGACAGATATATTCTGTGATATATCTTACGCTCTTTAATATCATTAGCTCGTTTGATTAAATCAACAGCTGCGGACATCACCGGCAATAATATAGAGCAGACCAATCTATCGTCTTGATTGACAGATTTGTTGATATCTCATTTGAGACGTCAATTTGATCTCAATTAAATCTTTATGAAAGTGGTATCTCTCCAATCAATTTACAAATGGTCTTTAAATTTGATTCGTGCAGACAACAGGATTAGTCGTTGGTAAATTAACACACCCGTGCTTAGAGGATTATATTTCTTCTTTTTTCTGACCATGAGACAAGCAAGCAGTTTTCTCGTCTTGAAGTTTTTGGTACAATGAATATATTTTGGAGCTTTTTTTTTGGATATTTGCAGTTACCAATGTATACTTTTGTCATGTCTTCATGTATAATTAGGTTATTGAATACGATGTGCGTTGACCACCCAGTAAACTTGCTGTGGTGAGGTAATATACAAGATATACAGGATATAACATTAAACCTACAACCATCCCCCATACCCGTTACGGCAATAGTTAAAATCGAATTTAATTTTCCGGCATTAGAAATGTTTTGATATTTGTATATCAAAACATTATAATATTTAGGTACGTTGCCAACATTTACCGAATTTACTTTTGCGGCATTATAAATGTGTTGATATTTGTGTTCGATATTACAGATACTGGGTATTGGGTATAATAGGACATAGTACGCAACGCCACTTAAACGACATCTTGGGTACGCCATTAAATTTATTGAGATATAGCCTATCTAGTTTAGTTGCGAGGTTTATCCTTGACAACGAGTTGTGTATTAATAGCCTATATTTGCTAACTTCTCTAACAAATGTGTACAATGAGTATATTTTATTCAATATTTCTGTTTGGAAACTAATACAGCAATTTCCGATTGACAGGCTATTTGGGCATGTCTGTGTTTTCTTCCCAAACGCGTTATCCTCACAAGAATTACCTGTAATTGAAGAATCACGTCTCAATGATAAATTGTATTTACGTTATGTCAAAATTCCAAACAGCTAAATAACCTTGATAGTAATGTATAGAAATATAGGACACCCTGTTGAGATCCGTAATTAAAATTTGATATTCATGAAATATTATATATGTACGTAAACGTTCAATCGAAAACAAAGACACCCAGCGTATTGTGTTAGATAAGGACCAACGATGTTTAATTCTTATTTGACCCTACACAGGCGATACACATAACTTGTACACCAATTACTGTTAAAGGTGTAACACCGTACATTATTATTATATATTATTATATTATATTTTATTATATCATTGTAATTCGTGCTAAACCTGACACAGTAGTTATTGACTCTAATCCTAACCTGACTGTAACCCTAACTCTAATACTAACATGATTACAGTAACTACTGTGTCTGGTTTAACACATGTTATAATGGTATAACACAATTTTTACCGATGCACGTTGGCACACCTTATACTACAGTACTTGCTGTACAAGCTATGTGTATCGGGTACCCTACATCAGAGACAGATGTGGAGTAATGGATAGCAAAGAGTAGGCTGGTAATTTTTTGGCAACATGTAACTCGTTCTCCTAATGTATATTGTATACCATTTGAAATGGTGCAATGTTTATGTTGTTATAGGTATTTGTTAAAGGGAAATTGGAATGTAGGTCTCTCCAATTGAAATACATCAACTAAGTTAATAATACCACCAATTTCGCTCTTTAATAGACGATGAATATTCCTATATACAAATATTTAATTAGTAACCTAATTCTAATGTCAACGCATTAAAACAATGTATTTTTTTGTTTTTTAATAAGTAACAAAGCAGAAAATAAATTTGTTTTAATCTCACGAGTCTAATTAAAAATATGATCGATTGGTAACGAATTCTGTCTTTGTATATATATACAAGAACACCAGCTGGAGATAAAATTACGTTTACGTTGTAACATATCATATAAATATGCAAGATGCCCATGAATTACATTGAGGTAGTATATCATGTAGATATAGGACATGCTGTAGTGGGCCAATCTGCACCTGGACTAATTCTGGAAGGAAGCAAGGAACTAGAACCTGACACAACTCAAGACTCCCCAAACGTCACCAAACTGACCCTGCACGTCGTAATAGATTAGTGAATGGTTGAGTGCTGACTATACCGACAATGTCAAACATAACGAAAGAAATTTGAATTAGTTGCAG
>JAODAF010004230.1:0-12508 GCA_027574765.1 Molpadia intermedia
GGCTCAGGAACCTATGCGATCATGATGGCGTGTGTATGTATGTATGTGTGTATGTGTGCGTGTGTGTGTGTGTGTGTGTGACGGCTTGCTCGTAAACATGATATCTCAAGAAGGATATATTGGATCATTGTCATACTTGACAGGTAGATGCCCCAATGATGAGTAGATGTGCCCTATTGTTTTGCTTGCACATATCATGAATATTAATGAGTGGGCGGGGCTTAGCAACCAAACATCCGATTATCTTCATACTTGGTATGATGATGTTAGTTGATACTAGGTACATGCCTATGTAATCAACAAATTCAATTTCATTAATATTCATAAGTAGGCGTGGCCTGGTTTGTTATCACAATAAATAGCTTGTAAACACGGTATCCCAATAAAGATACATTGGATCAAGGTCATACTTGACAGGTATATGCCCCATGATGAGTAGATGTGCCCTATTATTTTGCTTGCGCATATCATGAATATTAACGAGTGGGCGGGGCTTAACGTAACATTCTTAAAATGCCAATAACTTTGCAACCAAACATCCGATTATCTTCGTACTTGGTATGATGATGTTAGTTGATACTAGGTACATGCCCATGTAATCAACAAATTCAATTTCATTAATATTCATAAGTAGGCATGGCCTGGTTTGTTATCACAATAAATAGCTTGTAAACACAGTGTCCCAATAACGATACATTGGATCAATGTCATACTTGACAGGTAGATGTGCCATGATGTGTAGATGTGCACTATTGTTTTTATTGTGTATATCATGAATATTAATGTGTGGGCGGGGTTTAACGTAAAATTCTAAAAATGGCAATAACTTTGCTACCAAATGTCCAATTATCTTCATATTTGGTATGGTGATGTTAGTTGATAGTAGACACTTGACCATATAATCAAAATATTTTATCTCATTAATGTTCATGAGTGGGTGTGGCTAATATGTTATCACAGAAAATATCTTGTAAACACGGTATCTCAACATGTTGGATCAATATCATACTTGGCAGGTAGATACCCCATTATGCGTATATGTGCACTATTGTTTTACTTGCGCATATTATGAATATTAGTGAATGGCCTGGGCTTAATGTGAAATTCTAATTGGTTTGATGACATTGCACTACACGGCCATGAAATCAAATTATTTATGTCTTTGGAGCTTACATCATCACATCATACTGTATGTGCATATATTATGACATCGGAACCACAACACCTTTTGGTTTTCTGGTATGTTTTTATTTGCCTACTTCTATCTCATCAATAGCTTCACCAAATGGCATGGTTGTTCAACCTTCAATATCTATGTACAAGGATGGTGCATATCACATGATGGGCCAAATAATAGCAGCTTGCATTGTACAAGGAGGCGAAGCACCATCATTTTTTGCCCCCCTGTGGTTGATTATTTGATTACAGGGGACATTAACATGGTAAACAGTAACATTGATGACATCCCACAACAGAATATCCGCAAAGATTTGAAAAAGGTAAATCAAAGATTAATCGAAGTATTTATATATAAATCCTCTTAAAAGAGGTATAAAACGTTTACTCTCTTCATATGAGAAAATTAGGTCATTTGGTTTACCACAGTTATTACCATGTGTAATTGGGTCAGTCTTTGTGGTACACAGGATAATGCATGGTGCAACCCATAATCACTGTTGGTGACTCCTGGTATGGCAGTCCTTCACCATATCCAGAAACAAGGCAGAACCTCTTTACGGGCCGTGATGGTGGTGATTACATCGCCGGCAGAAATTGATCCTACCCATTGTGTCCTTCCTTACAAGCGAGAAGGCAACAGGTTCCAATTTTAATGTCTTTGGTCTGACATGGATCTGAAGCCTCCCAGCTGATAAGCAGATGCTCTACCCACTAGACCAATCTTGGTCTGAAAATGCAAATGTATATTATGATGGAACTGTATGTATCTCTTCTCAATTATTATATCAAAATACCCAATATGTCTGTTAATTGTTAACCCATTTTGAATGCAAAAAGAGCATGGACACAAAGTACTTTTCATGGGTAGCATCCATCCATATACCTTTCTTAATATACCTTTCTTAACACATATATATTATATTCTATTAGTTGGAGATTATGGTATCGCTTTTGCAAAATTGACACTGTAGGCATTGCTTATTAGGCTAATATGGGTGCCATAGTAAATGTACGACCTGGGAAATATTTGGCCTTTCATTGTAAAGCACATTATTTTTTGGTTGAGGTTATTCTTTTGAAGAGGTCAATTCATTTTTGACACATTTCATTTTGAATGTATATAATATGAAAAATATAATTATGAAAAAAATATTGTAGACATAATGTAACCATTACTGAATATAATTGACTCAAACTTTCAATTGATCAGTTCCCCTAACATTTAAGAGGTTTTTTGTCAATTATCATTAAAGCACGTTTGCACAATCCCGTGCTAGAAGAGATGCTGACTCTGACTGCGTCACTGCCCCTGTGTTGTACTTCATAATTAATAAATAACAAGTCAAACTAAAGGAAACTATTTTCAAGTAAAATATAATTTTTTTAAATGGCAGTCTTGACATATGTCAAACTGTTCAATTATTATATTAGACCTTTATGTGATTGTGATGACTGGGCCATATGTAAGGAATCACGAGGATCATAACCACTTCACTTTTGGCATTGACTTTGTGCTGGGGTTATTTTATGTTTTAGTTTACCATAAATAAGATCTCACATTCTCGCAGTTTAAACAACCATTTTGAGTATATAGTAACATTTTCATGTTCAGCAAACAATCAAATTATAAGCTAATATTTATCTATTGATATCTGTAGTAAGCAGTCTTTATACAACATGCAATAATATCTGTCATATCTGAAATCTTTGTTTCAGATTGAATCTGCTGCATCTGAGGAAGAACTGGCACATCTGCTGGGTAACTCTGAATGGCGATTTGAAATTCCTGGACTACCGACAATCATAAAAATGGAGCAAAGGTCGATTTTCATTAAGGAAGTGTCATTGTATATGACCATCCTTCGTTGCCAAGGGATGATGGATCAGTTCATCCAAGGGCTGAAGTATTATGAGGTATTATTTACTGTTTGCTTTAACAATCACTTTGCATGCAACCTTGTTCAGAGAGAGCCCAGAACTTTGTAAACTATGTAAAGTGAAACTCAATATCAAATGCTGATAGTGTAGTTGACAGTGTATGTTGGAATAATGTAAAAACAAATTCCATCTGTTCTGGGTCTGGCATAACTAGTAGCTGATGTTCAATTGCTGATAAACAATGCTCCAACACTGAAGAAAATAACACTTAAAATTTGAGGAGTAACTAATATCCGAATATTCAACGTAATGAACTGAAATATTCAGTGTAATCATATCCCATTGTTAAAGTATCATATATGAGGGGCGAACAATTCCTTCTATAAACTTCTGATTTGACATGAAATAACCATGGTAATAATATAATACTGGTTGTGGCAAGGAATCACTAAGCAAATTATATTTTGGTCTTAAATCAGGTCCTTGAAATACTGAGAAAGAATAAGTGCAGAGCACTACTTCAGCACAATGCAGCAAGTTCACTCACAGCAGAAGAACTACTGGTGCTGATGAAACCAAAATTTTCAGTGATTGGAAGCAATCGGCGCAACTCAGAGGAACTAGTCCTCTCTGCTCTACGAGAGTTTCTTTTTCAAGTTGAAGGTAATGTTTATAATACAAATCATCTCAAATTTTGTAATTGCCATTTCATTTTAACCTGTCATCACATTGCACTATATCAGTTGAGTGTCATCAAATCAACTTGTAAACTAATGTCTGTGTCAAATATAACTTAAGCTATGTAGCTTTTAATCTAAGCATGCTAGTTAATGTATTTAGTAGATGAATCCAGGCCCATAACCATCCTTTTTCGGTGGGTGTGAGGGAGGTTTGTGATTTTTAACAATTAGTCCAATTTACCATTAGCAAAATGTGTTTACAGGCTAATTTGGTTTTACAAGCTCAGGCATCACATACATACACATGCCATCATGAATGCATAGGATCATGATGGCTGATGCTATCATGAGGGTATGAGCCACTGCCCATTGGTGCTTTAGTTGTGTTATCACATTAACACACATTTTAGGTTAACCATGTTCCTTAAAAAATGCCAACTGTTTCTTAGCAAGCTGACAAAGTTTGCCTGTTTGCACAAGGGGAAAGGGATGCAACCACCTCCACTGATTAGGGGCGTGGATGAGTTAAAACAGCAAGATGTTTTGGGTGCTGCTAAAGTGGAAGTGTATATAAGTCAGTATACTTAGGTGTCTCTGAAATCAGGTTGAGTTATATCAAATGTCATGTTTTCTTTGAAACCATGTACATTTTTATATTGAATATAACTGTATCATAAAATTCAGTCAGTCAATGTTTTGTTCCATTCTTTTTCAATACAGACCATGAGTTGACCAACAAACTGCAAAGTGAATGTACTGAAGCAATGAAAACGTTCAGCAAAAACATCACCCTGGCTCACATTCTTGCATTTGTCACTGGATCTGGTAGACTACCAGCTTCCAGATTCCGTCCAAGCCCGAGCGTCATGTTTGTTCATGATGAAGATAAATGCTTCCCCACAGCACAGACATGCTCCAACCAGTTGGTTCTATTTGTTAATAATGCAAGTACAGCTGCTGGAAAATTCTCCTTCAACTTCTTGACTGCTCTGATGAATGGTGCAACGTTCAGTACTGTTTGAGGCATTCTAATATGATTAGTAAAACATTTTTGGTTCCTATGAATTCAAGTTGACATGTGTGTCTGTGATGCTTACCTTGGGTATGTGATAACTCAGTAAGTGCTTGATGGATGTTCATCAAGTACTGTAACCGTAACTCAGATTGTATTTAAACTTGGTATGATGTTGTTGGGTGATAGCAGGTATGATTATGTGCATATTAAGGACCCTGTTGTATTCAAACAGGTCAAAGGCAAACTCTGAAACTTAAAGATCAATTATATACAAACTTGGTTTGATGTTGCTGGGTGATGACAGGTACATGAACATGTGTTAAATTCAATATTATACATATTTATGAGGGGCCGGGCTTCGGCATTGCACAATACATACTTACGATACCCAACATGGTGAGGGGAAGAAGCCTGTTGATATTGGAGCTCATTTCATGAATATTAATGAGGTTACATGGTCAAATGTCAAATTGTTTCTGGAAAACATAATACAAAACTTCAAATTGATCCAAGAGCAAATAGCCACAAGCAATGCTGTGCATTCTGGTTATATTACTATTAAACTTTTGTTAATCGACATACTAACAATATTCTTATTCCGTCCAAACACTTTTCATCAACTCTTTTCGTTTAATTCAACTTGCCAGATGCTTTTGATGTTCTGTCATGTCAGTCAATACCATCAGTGACCTCAAATATATACTTATATTTTTTGATGTAATTTATTTATTTTGCTGTTATGACCAGTACCACCCTGAAGCGCTTCATTTTATAAAATCAAACAGGTCTTTCAATATGTAAACCCAAAGTGGTTTAAAAAGTATTCATCACTGTTGGGTCAAACAAAGTCATAAATGTTACCAGTATGTATTATAACTTTCACTCCATTTGATCATGCTTGTGTAGATTTAGAAGGCATGGTGAAATTTTAACATCATTCCAACATTCATTCTGCAACTTCTATTTCATATATTAGTGTAGTTTTCCAAATCAATTTTATATAAACAGTAACACAGTAATCATATCTGCTGTTGTATCCATAAAACACTGTTAAATTGACCTTGTATTAAGGATAGCTGCCATTACATTATTTTTGGAAATGTTGTTGGTTCAGATGCCGCAGGCAACATCGGAACATATGTCGACAGGTGTGCATGTATGTGATCTTTTTTTTATATCATAATTGGTACATATGTTGGACATGGTTTGTACTACTGATGGTCCCTATTGTTTTTTGTGCAGGTCTCAGGAATATTATTAGTGGAAGGAGCTTAATGTAAAATTATTAAAACAATATATTTGCAAATGACTTGGCTCATATTTGGTATAAAGTGTTGATATAATGACCAACATCTTATTAATTATTCATCGTGGTGGTACCAGAAAAATATCAGCCAGATATAGTTTGTGAACATGTCTCAAGACATGAGCAACATATGCAATACCTGTTTTGTCTTTTGGCCATCAAATTAAAAATAATTGTTATGGCCATGCTGAAAACAACCTACTTGTTATTGATTGACAGTATCGCCATCAACACCAACAACTGAAGTGCTAGCACAATGCATTGAGCATCAGAACCATTGCCAAATATATATATCTGGTTTTAGATCTATTCAACTTGCCATAGCCTATACCAAACTTGCCAAGATGTTTATGCAATATCATGCCTTTTTATATCTTTCTTTCATAGATGGGAATAGTTCTTATTTTATCCTTCTATCCTGCTGTTTGAGCAGTATGACATTTTATAACATGCTTTCGATATTTGTCTTTCCATGTATACTTTCCTTGTATAAATACACTTTTATGATAAAACATGGCAATAAAGCAAGTTTTAATGAAAAGCAACTTCTCTGCAGTTTTCTTGCAGATTCCTACATGTACAAATCTCAAATGATACAATAAGTTGACAGATTCCCAGAAAAGTGTTAATTCTAGTTCTTGTATTAATCTAGTTCTTATGCAATGACTTTATATTTTGAGGTCATTTACACCAAAGAAATTTGTTAATGAAGTCTTACAATAATAATAAGCAGAGCCTTCCCCATCAAACAACCAAAGTTTGGATTCATGTTAAGTCACACTGACATTTAGCCTGGCCCAGTCATTAATAATCCGTGTCAGTAACTTTGTTTGGATTTGAAATAAAACAACACAACAGCAAGGGCCAGTCACTAATATTTGCATGTATTTTTGAACTTTAAATGTGCATTGTAACAAATTAAACTTGCCATTATCCCATATACTTTTTATATTCCAAACTTGCCAATATGTATATGCAATATCATGCCCTTTCAGTTACAGGAAATTAACCTATGCAGTCTGCATGTGTGTACATGCCCCAGCTTGTAAACAAGATACCCAAGATGGCTTCCCTACAGAGGTCACAGGTCATTTTAGTGACATAGCTAGGATTGGACAATTGGGGGGAAGCATAAGACCCAGCCTAAATGTCATTGGGTGTGGTGTCCCCCCTCACTTTTATCTAACAATTTTTAATTTTTGGCGGGCAAACCTATGCAGTCACATTGGCGTATGCGACACTTCAGTACACGAAAACACAAAAAGGGAATGATGGATGTTTGTCATACTTGGTATATAGATGCATTAGTGAGTAGAAGAAGCCTATTGTTTTTGATGATCATATTAATGAGGTCACAGGGTCAAAAGTTGAAATCTTGAACTCTGGGTGATGAGTTACATGATGGACATTTATCAGGGGGGCAGGACTTGTAACTAGCAATTACTGTTAGGCTACACAAATATGAAAATTAGGCAGCTGTTGACTTGTAATGGCAAGAAACCTCTTGTAGTAGTATGTGTACGCCTGGTTTCGATTAGTGTACCAATAGATATTGCATTATCTTATATACAAGACTCGGAATGGAATAATCACTGGTCTATATTTTGGTTCCTTGCTTTACAAAAGGAACCTATGCATTCTTCTATTCTGCTGTTTCAAGAGACCGGTTCCAAAATGCTATTTAGCGGTTTTGAGAATAAAAAATTAGTGAAAATGTAATGATTTTACTGAATAATGAAAATAATTATTACTGTCATGCATGGGTTACACCACATTTTGTTTTACTGCCACTAATTTGCTTTTTTTAATCCGCTCTTTATCCCGTTTTGGAACCCGTCTCTTCAAATATAGTTAACTTTTCATGAAAAGGCAATAAAGCAAGTTGGAAATAAAGAAATTCTTATGCAGTTGTATTTCTAGCATCTACATCAAAATCTCATGACAAAACATGATCTACTCTCCCAATAAGTTGAAATAGATTTTTAGAAAATTGGATAATTATTATTACATTTTCTTACACTAAAAAAGTTGTTTGCTTCAATACTATTAATTGCAAAAAATGTTAATAATAAGCAAAGTTCTGAAATCTGTGTTTGGATTCACACATTCATTTTGAAGTCACACTGACATTAAGCCTGGCCCAGTACTTGTACACTGTTCATAGTGTCACTAATATCTTTCAGTTTGATATCAAACAATGTGGCAGTCTGGGCCAGTCACTAATATTCATATCAGCAACCAACTGAGGTATGTTACATGCCATCATATACCACACTAGTGGTATATTCCTACCATGTATGAATACATTTTGTACAGTTGCAGAGTTATTGACCACCGACCCTGTGACCTCTTAATATTCATGACATGAGCACCAACCAAAAACAATAGGGTTCAGGTTCATGTGCTGCTTTTTGCCTTGAAAATGTCACATGGAGGCCATACAAACATCACCGCAATATTAACTTACCGATGCACTACATTAAATGACAGAGAATCTCTGGACCGTGCATGTATACTCCATACTGATTTTACACCGGAAACAAATTTTGTCAAAAGTTCCCTTTCACGGAGGACCATCAAAAAAGTTTGGAAGGTCACATGACACCCTTTGAAGTATCATAATTGGAAAGCAATATTGCACCATATCACATTTAGGAACTTTTAAAATAGCCAAAAAACTCAAAAGCTTAGTGGTTCCGATGGCATTTTAAGAATTTTACGTTGAGCCCTGCCCACTCATTAATATTCATGATATGTGCAAGCAAAACAATAGGGCATGTCTACTCATCATTGGGCATCAACCTGTCAGGTATGACATTGATCCAATGTATCCTTCTTGAGATATCGTGTTTACGAGCTAGCCGTCACACGCACACACACATACATACGCCATCATAATCGCATAGGTTCCTCAGCCTTCGGCATCATAACCAAAAAGGGTTGGGGCACACCAAATAAAATGTGGGCACATAACAGATATCATTTATTGAGAACAACCTTTGCATGGTAGAGATCAGAAGGAATGATTACTATATAATCAAGTTTGGGGGTTTCATAACAGTATTCAGTATGGAGATGATTATCATGTAACCACTGAAAAAAATACCCCTATATACAGCTGAAAAGAAATGTACATGTATTCATGATGCCTTGCTCTTAGGCATGGGCATTAACTGAACCAGAAATGTATTGTGGTTCATATGCCCTCGTTTCTTGGTAATGATCCCTCATGAATATACTCTGCAAACTAAGAAAAGTTACATCAAAATGATCTGTGAATTCATATCAACAGTATGTTTAGAGTCAACCACATTAAGCTTTTTACCTTAAGATCCATCCGATCATTAAAATGCACAAGATCTGAAGAAAAAAAACCCAATAGGGACGACTATCACTGAGTTATGGCCAAGTATCAATTCAAACCAACTTGGTACTTGAGATTCAGTGTTTATGAGTTAATGTTTGCCTAAATCTCATTTGGTCCATCTTTCATGAATATTTAATTAGCCAAATCAGAAAAGATTGCAATGGTCCATCAATATGTCCAAACCACACATGAAGTCTATATCTATGGAATGACATTAGGATCACCAGATTGTGTATTGCAACAAAACATTCTGTGATACAACCATTTATATTCTATGATGCAACAATTTTTCAACAGCCATTTAACGATTCAACTTGTCATCCTAAAATGCAACAACCAAGAAATTATATGATGTAACTATTCAATCAGTGAAACTTTCTATGATGCAACATTTCATGCTGTGATCCAATGTCAACGCAATTCAGAGTAGATGCGTTAAGACCTGCCCACTTATAAATATGATTAACATCTGTACAAAAAACAAAATAAAGTTATTGAGATTTTGTGTTTGCAAGCTCAATATAAGTAAAATCTCAATTTGGCCTTGCCTCTCACAACATTTATGCCCAAAGTCAAAATGGCAAAAAGTTGTCACAATAGTCCACCAATATGTATGTCCATACCAAGTATGAAGTCAATGAAACATGGTTAATGGAGAAAATGGCACTGTTAAATTTTGAATTTTAAGCCAAGCCCACTCAACAATATGCATAACATCAACACAAAAAGCAATATTGATCATCACTGGACTCATTTTAGTTTAAATCGCATAAAAATTTACTCAGCAAAATCAAATCATATGGCACTGAAAATGTTATGATTGATCAACATGTTCATACAAAATATGAAGCTAATATTACGGTTCTTGTTTACTATCCCAGGTGACACCAATATATAGGAACCCAAAATGTTCCTCTCAGCATATTGTCACTAGCTTACTACCTTAAAAAAGTGTTCAAATAATCTCTAACTGCACAAAAATAGAGGACTCGTTCTTCTGAATTTTCAAACTTCTCATGCTGCACGTCAAATTGTTCATGCAGTTCTTGTATTTGCATTGGTGAAAAATTTAGACTATTTGGGACTATCACTCTACACACTTCTTCCTCTTCTTGTTCCCCTTCATTTTGTGGCTCTATTCCATGCTGTTCAAATTCACCCTGAAAATGAAATTACATCACACATAGTTATTGCTGTAATGATTTCACGATTATATAAAATTATTATATGATATGCTGACTGAGAACATAGGCCCATACAAAGGATATTCCAAGAGAGTCCAAATTTTGATTAAATCCATTTCATAAGGTTGATTAGTGTAGACGAAAGCATGTCCTGAGTGATGGGTCTAAATGATTATTAAATGTATCTAGATGCAAAATGGTTGCAGATTAATCTTTTCCAGCGTGAGCAAATATAGTGGTTGCATGTGATTTAAAAAAAAAAGATGGTACAACTCGATGATTGAGCAAATAAACATTTGTGGGGATTGGGATGTCTGGGTCCATGCCGCTCCCCTGTACGCTTCCAGCGCCCATGGCATAATACCTATGCCGTGCGAATCACCGCTTGGGCCCGGAACACCCCTCCCAAAGCGCTGGGCGATTTTTCAAATGTGATGTTTAATTGGGGTCATTCTGCTGGGATTTCGGGGAATTCCACGCCTATTTGAATAAATAGGTTACCAGTTACATGAGGAGATGCAAAAATTTTGCTGGAGAAAACCATGTTTAAATGCAAATTTTAGAGGTAATGAGTGATGTGCAAATTTGTTGTTGCAGTGCCCATGTGGCAGATCTAAATAGGAACAACTGGGGAAAAGAACACTGACAAAGAGTATAAAATGTATTTATCAATTTTTAATTTTATGACAACTGAACATTAATTAGTAAAGAGAAGTAATACTAACATCAACAAAATCTATAGGATATCCACCACATGCTCCTTCTACCCACAGCTGCTCGGGAGACTTGTTCCCTGCAGTTCTAATTCTGTGATGACTGTATGTTATTCTGAATGATTGGAGATGTTCTTGAATACATGGCTGGAACACATAATGCAGAGCATAAAGATGGACATCATTTGTAGCATCTAACTGATCTTCATCCTCCATCTTGTTAAAACACTGGTGATATGTACTAAGACATGTCTGTATGGAAAAACATGATAATGGATATATTTGAAATCATTGTTTCTTATTTTAAAATGATCTTTTTGACTAAACTGTTACCATCAGTATCCCAAGTGAACTCACTGGCATTAATTAACATAAATTTGTTAGACATTTTGCAGCAAGCTAGTTTCTTGGAGCACAGCTTATAGATAGAGAGAAACTATTCTAAAGGACTGTTTACACTGGACGCCACGCTGCACTAGCCATGGAGTACATAACATTAACAATCACTGTGGGAGGGATGAAATATGACAGGGGAACAAGGCAACCCCCCATCATTTGAATCATGTATTCAGTATTTATGAAATAGGTCCACAAACCAATAATACTTTACCTTTTAGAGGGTATTAAAATGCATTATTATGAGGGATATGAGCACTTCCTGCCCCCTTCCATGTGTCACCCCTGGAGAGTACCAGCTGTATGGAATGCCAAAAGGACCACCATATACGTACATGTACTAAAATAATTCGTACATGTACTAGAATGATTCCTACATGTACTAAAATGATTCGTACATGTACTAAAATGATTCGTACATGTAGTAAAATGTTTCCATTATCCCTCTCCTGTCATCACCATATCATCCCTCACTTAGCATCACCATGATTCATTATTCCTCCACCGTCATCACCATCTATTATCCCTTCCCATCATTAACTATCATTTCCATCATCATCATCCATTATCTTTCCCCCGTCATCACCATCATCCCTCCCTTAGCATCACCATCATTCATTATCCATCCCCGTCATCACCATCATCTATTATCCCATCCCATCATTAACCATCATTCCTCCCCCGTCATCATCGACCATTATCCCTCCTCGTCATCACCATCATCCCTCTCCCGTCATCACCATCATCCCTCACTAATCATCACCATGCTTGATTGTCCCTCCACCGTCAT
>JAODAF010004340.1:0-12502 GCA_027574765.1 Molpadia intermedia
GCCTTATAATGTGTAGATAGGCTATATTATTTTTGTATTATTAATTATATAATTAATGGGTATAGGGCTTAGGATAAAATGTTTAAAACATATTTGCGATGGTACGTCTGATGGTATATATACATACATGCATACATGTATGTTCATTATTATGCATGAGTGGGTAGGGCCAAGCACATTATACTCTTGTCACAGTTAAGAGCTAATATTTGATAAATATTGCATTAGCAAACATGTAGGATCAACATTATAATTGACAGGATGTCCTATCTCTAGACGATGACTACCCAACTATTGTTAAAATACCATCATGCATTTATTGTGTTCTTAGAATTGCATTTAACTAATTTCTAATCTAAGCATTTTGATCACAATGTCCACACTTAAGGGCATTGGAACCAGAACACATTTTGGGAATCTGGTTCCTCTTTCCCATTGACAGTGTGTTGGTCAATGTATTGTGACAATCTCATTAGTGTACGGTATTGAAGAATGCCATCGGTATTAATTTTGTCTGTTTATGAACTACAAGTTTTAAAAATTTCTCTGCTAATTTCTATAGGTCTATACTAGTATTATGTATGTGACTCATACTGGAGCCATAGCGTATTCCTTGTCTGCCATGGAATGTTTTGTTCTGATGGTAAGAATATCGAACAGAAGGGTCGGACTATACGGAACATTCCGAAGGAAGACCGTTCTCTCGGATGAGGTGTTCCAGTTGTCGGAATATTGTATCAGAATCTTCATCGGAATAAACAGGATGGAATGTTATGATGGAATGCTAGCATGGTGGTTGGAATGATTTCATCAGAATAGCCAAATCAATTTCAGTTGATGTTTTGGCTGAATGAGGGACCTCCCCCCATGCCCCATACTGTGATGTTTCGATAATCAGATATTGTGAATTTGATGCAGGGTTATTATGTAGTTATTTTTATCCAATGTTTTGAGCTGAAACTGGGCTTTGAAGTTTTAGACCCATGTTATGTCGGATCTCCCTCACTCTTTTATCCAGTATATTTGGCAACCAAGATAGGTCGGAATAAAAGTTCTCCGAGTCGCCTTAATTCCTTAGCTGTTCATCCTTATAACATGTTCCGAGCTCAGCAGATCAAGATTTCTCCTTCGGTTATTCACGGCCAAAGCATACTCTGCAAGGTTAACTAAACATAAATTGCACAATGTTTTGTCTTATTGTGAAGACCAGCACACACTGCTGTACAAATTGTATTTATCCAAGTTGAATGACTGGTGTTTATCTGTCACATTGCACTATTGAAGCAGCTGTTTATATATGGGGCAACACAGCAGGGAAAATGACATCAACTAGCTGGTGAGATGGTTTTAAGGAGGGGGGAGAAGGGGGTTATTAGTAGGTAATGTATTGTCTAGCACATTATATAAATGCTTATATTCCATTATGAATTTTCCCTTTGTTTCACAAATGTAGCCACGACCTGGGAATGAGAGATAAAGGCAGAGCCCAACAATTCTTGTAAACATTAATTGACTTGCTAATTAAGCCTTGTTCAATAAAATGCAAACAGAATGAGTGCTTTGTTATATGTGGTTGCTATGTGCTCTATCTGATAAATCTAGGTAAACATCCTATTATACTAACTTGTCATTAAACATACATGACAATTAATAAATACTCCAAGTTTGAGGTGACACATCTATATTAAGTTACTAATGAATACCAAATTATTAGGGTAACTGCACTCTTTCTCCTTTTGTCTGCAATAACCTAGAGCATCACCTCAAGACAATCCTGGATGTAACACTGAACATGACTCATGTATTATCAATGTTTACACAGTCTTATCAGATTTTACATTGACTCATTTCATGAGAATACCATCATCAAAGCCAATATTTGTGAGATCTTCTCACTAAAGAGGAATTATTGGCTGTATTTCTCATGGGCTGGGGCCTGCGAGAGTTAAATGGATTGTAGCTCAACAATTTTATACCAAAAATATATAAGAAATTGTCAAAAGATTGAAAATCTTTTAGATTATTAGAACATGACAAATGAAGGGTTGGAACCACATGGTCGAAGAGTGCCCCTACGCACAATGTGGTTCCTATTGTGGAATGCAAAAATGACCATTTTTGTACTTTACTGGTTGCTGTACTGAAGTTACACGCTACTAGGCGAGAATGGGATAATGCATTTTCTGAAAGGGTATTGTTGATTATTCAATACAAATGATGTGATAAAATTGAAATTGGCCCGACATCAATTTTCAGTAATGAGACCATTAAACCATTATTTGATCACTAGATTTGGTTTTGGGGTTCATCTATTTGTAAAATGTTTCATAATTTCTACAAAAATTATGAGAGATGAAAGTAGGATAACTGGAGACTTTCTGCATTTCTTGCTTATATTAGATCATCTTTGCATATATTTACTGAAGTTATTATTACTCACACATTTTTTCTATATTTTTATATCTTTGTCTTAAATATTAGATTAAAAAATTGAAGAAATTCCAAATTTACATATTCAACAGAAACTGAAATTTAAAAAATAAATTAAAAGGCAATGCACTTGCGGGGATTAGAAGTAGCATCTAATAATTTTCTATGGTATATATGCTAGAGAGACAATATTACTTTAATAGACAAGTAAAACAAGACAATGCTTTATAAACCTTTTTACCTTGACAAGATGTTTGGCATATTATATTTTGCCAGAAATGTTGGAGATGGACCAAGCAACAAATCTGAAATAACTTCCCTCTCAATCTTTTTTCGAAAAAATTACCCTGTATAGGGTTCAGTACAGTATGTTTACAGAGCCAGTACAGTACTATTGCCCCTAGCTCCACGCCTCATCCGCCCGTACAAAAAAAAGTGTAGAGGTAAATAACTTTATACCATGACAAGTTAATCTATCTTTCTGAAATGAACTTCTAACATATATCATGTAATTATTATATACCCAATTTTATGACTTGTAAGTTGTTACAGCCCATTTATCTCACATTTATGCCAACACAAAATTATCTTTGAGGCCATTTGTGAAGAAACCCCTTGTGTGGTATCCCTTTGGTTTACCAGAATTGGGACAATGGAAGCATTGAATGGGACTCAGGATCCTTTAAATGGTCCCTTTATGTCCCTTTGTCCAAATTTCATTATAAAGCCAAAAGGATTTCTTTAGATATAAAGGGTTATTTCTCGAAGGGATTTACTGTATGTGATTGAGTCTGTTTCATGGGAAAGGTACATTTTGAGTTCTTAAAATAGAAAATGGAATTTTCAAAAATACATTTGGAAATAAGATTATCTCTTTGTGAAAAAACTCCACTTTTTGATGCATTCAAATCACATTAAGGTCAGTATCTGCAAAGTCCCTTTCAGAATTGATATTAGAAAAAATACTATCCTTTTGTGATCACTTTGAGTCACTTTGTGGTCCCATTATATCCCTTTGGATCTCCCAAATGGACTCAAATGGAATTTTCTAAAGGGATGTTCCTGTAAAATCCCTTTAACTATTTATACATCTGTAATATAGTATTTCCCATTTTAAGCATTATATGTGTGCCTTAGATAATATTACCAACCCCACAAGATACAAACTACTAGCGTGTCAAAGATTAACAGAAGAGCGCCACCGTTGTTTCTCTAACAGGAGAAGCTGTGGGTGTCACCCAACAGTTATCAGTAAGTTTATATTGCTATGGTTATTCTCCCACTACTGGGTATAGCTGTTGTGGTATTTATCACTAGGAGCTAGTTAACCTGGAATGCAGAGCTCAGCCACTCTAGGATAAACTTTAGGATAATAAATCTCATAGCAGTGTCACATACAAACATTTCTGCTTGTGTATTTTCAGTTTAGTTTGTGTTGGATTCATTTAAATTGATAATATCATGAATTATAAACAGGAAGGTTACTTATGGCACTGTTGGAAAACGAAGTGTGCAAAGGCACTTTGTTTTAGTTTGTTGTTGCCATGACAACAACTGTAAATAAATATAAAATGTATATCATACTTTCTGTCTCTCCCTTAATATTAGATTGCACTCATCTGGAGTGTATAGCTCAAAAAGGTAGAATTGAGGATTTATGGATAGATGGGATGGGAGGTGAATGCAGCATTCATCGTTAGGAATGATTTTTTTAAATTTTATTTGAGGTCAATTCTTTGAAAATGTTCTAAATGATGCAACTCCCACATATTAAAACATGGATGTTGATCATAATGATCACATGATAGTGATTCAATAGGATGTTTGGAAATATTAGGTCAAAGGTCATTTAGGGGCCAATTGAGGTCATTCTTTGGAAATGCCTAAAAACTTTTTTCTCCAACAACAACAATTGATGTTGATGAAGGTTATTAGGTTAGTCATAATTATTGTTTGGTACTGCAACATTTGGGATATTTAGACATTTGAAGCATTTAACAACATCAAAATCCATTGTTTTTTTATGATGTTCAGATTCAGTACAAGTACTATGAGCTACATGCAACATGGTGGTATGAGCTACTGCACCATTGGTTTATAGTGTAGCTTTCATATCCTATTGCAGAATTTCAAAGCGGTAACATGAACGAACATATTCTTTTTATGTGAAGTTCTTGTTCTTTAGCAGCTACCTCTTTTAAAATCAACATTTCAACCTTTGTTTATAAACATAGTTTAATTGAGAGCCATTAGAGCTGTGCCTCAGTGAATGATTCCTTTGGCTTGTATGTCATGTGACCAGAAAGATGTTTCATTAACATTCTTATGCAGGCTGTTGTACTCTGCTTTGCTCTATTGGTACTTCATATAACTGTTGCTGACGTAACTTGAAGGAAGTTGATTCATCTAGAATAGGTATATGCCAGCTGGCAAAGGGGAATTGAAACAGCATCAAAAGTTGGACTTGGAATTTATTTTGGAAATAAGATTTGAAAATAGAACTGGGTTTTGGATATCAAGGTATTTAATGGAATTGAGCAATTCCTTTCAATATCACCAACTATAGATTTGTGCAAATCTCTACAAATTATGGGGCATCCGACTGTCGAGAATGACTTTGATACAACAGCTATGTTTACAAACTATGACATGCCTAAAGTAATGAGATGGCATTTTCAACCACAGACATGTATCTAACATCACATACTGAGTATGAAGATAATCAGACATATGATTAAACAGATAATTGATATTTGAAAAAAACTGTAATATCATCTCATTCATTAATATTGGTCATCTTGGCGACCCTCCAGTGGCAGATGTTGTGACCTGGGGATGGGGTCTAAGGGGAGGGGGTGTCCATTACCTAATGAAAATGTTTTGTATGATTAAGGGTTCTTAGATGCAAAATGGTGTTATATTTTGCAACTTTTGAAGTCAATTCATGTTCAAGAATTTTTCCACTTTATAGGTGTAAAATTATGAAAAAGTGGAAATTTACACCCCATCCCCATTGAGAAATTTTTGTATGATTAAGAGTGTTTAGATAGTACCACTTTCGCAAATTTATGTTTAACAATTTTTCACGTTTTTTTTTTTTTTGTCCAATATATTTTATTCCAACATTTTTTCTTCCAACATTTTTTCTATACCCTAAAGATAGCGGTGACCCACAGGTTCAATACCAGGGATTTAAACCAGTAGCATCAACAACTAACAACCCTGATGACACATGTACTTGATATGTCATGTCTATATAGAGACATCATTACCACACAACATCATTTATTATGTCCATGATTCTGCCTAGTTATAAAAGAAAAAGGAATTTAATTTATAGGAGACAACCCTCTTCATTAGGAAGAAAATAATTACATTAATTGGCATTTTAATAGAAGTAAAGTTGATCAGCTACTAGTCAAGATTGAATGCATCACAGTTAATATTCAGAAGCACATTCAGGTTGCCATTAAGTTCAAAGCAACTACAGGTTTAATGGAAGGCTGTAGTCCAGGACTTAATTTATGTCTCTTTATAAATTACTTTGACTTTTACATCCAGGCACTCAAAGTAGGTCAACCTAAATACAATCTGTCTCTCATCGCTCCAAATTACTGGAATTTCTATTTTGAGGCTCATATTTACCCCTAATTTAAATGTAATCTTTTTATGTAATAGTAACTTTTCCCTTTGGACAAACCACCTAGGTGATTTGGGGTCACATTTGCATTAATCAACCCCATTCATGCACCCCATGTTTATTATCTCTCTCAAAGGGAGTTGAAAGCCATCCAGTCAAAAATTCATCCAGTCCCTCCAGACAATGAAAGCATTTAGTACATGTAGCATTGCAACCATGTGTATAATGTTGGTGAGACTATACAGAGGTTCCTGGACTTTGAGGAATCTACTATATATACATGTAGTCCTTCAGAGTTTAGTTGAGATCAGGACGAAACATTCAGGTGATCTTTAGCCGCAGTTGCATAAATCAACCCCATTCATGCTCCCCTAAGTCTTCTCATTATCTCTTTCAAAGGGAGTTGAGTGCCATCAAGTAACAAATTCACTGAGTTAATTTGTGCAGTCATATGCAGATGTTGTATATTGTATAGCAGCATTGCAGCTATATCTCCTTGGTACGCGGTTTATATTTTAAGGTGCAGTGATAACAGCGACATTTTGTGCAGTGATGATTGTTGTATTTTTTTTACTTTGAGAATTTTAAATATTTTTTAATAATGCTGTTGTGTTATCATAATGTGTTATCAAATATCAATCATCATGAAAGAATCACATTACAAAATATAAATTATATCCAAAGGCACAATACATACACTATATCAATATTTTAATACTCAAATTAGTAGACAATGCAATAGGAGTAGGACAAGAGTCTTCCGTAACAGTGTGAGAATTTTACACTAAGTACATGACTTATTAATCAAAGTGCAATACTAAAGTTACATTGATGCATTTTTGTGCAGTGATATAAATTCCTTAAAATAAACCCTGCCTGGGTACATTTGTGGTGAAGCTATGAATGAAAAACAAGGCTACTTCTTTAGTTTTGACTTTTGAGCTGTGCGTGAACCCGTAAGGAGGTGTGTGTCCTCTCCATCAACAACAAAATATCTGTCCATGAATGGTTACATAGGTTTAATCAAGTTATACCTCTCTATGCACCAAACGGTAAGGTATTATATGAGAAATTGAGAATATACAGTGTGAATTTTTGCTGCAATTACATGGATTCTTGGAGGCTTGCTAGCTTGCCAGTCACTATTTTTTCCATTGATTGTTGAGTTCTACCCTCCACAAATGGGAAATGTGCGCATAACCCCCAGCTTCGGGCATGCTATGATAAGATAGATAGGTCAAAATTAAATGATTGAAAACCACTACAAAATTCAAAATCATTCATTTATATTAATTTCTGCACCATTGAAAACAACTACAGGATCTACAAAATTTCATATTAAAATGTAATTTTGATTATTTATTGAAGTAGGAATAAATTATAATACAGAATATGTATGTAGCATTCTCTTCAATAGATAGTAATTTATTAAAAAACGTGAGTCATTAGTCCTGATTACTCTTACAGGCTGCACATCGCTTTGCCTAGTAACAGCTGCCTACACTATTAAATAGTAAGATCCATACCAACATATATGCTGCATCAATTACTTAAAGCAGGATTAGAATCATGCTGGTGGTATGATTATCAGATTATGAATATATAATCTGTATTGTAACAAACCATTGTATAATGTGACAGAGGGTGAGGTATAATTATGGGACCTACAAATTTAATGATATGATGAACAGAGTAAATCAAATTAAAATATATATTCCTCCATGTCTGAATGAAGGAAGAGAGAGGAATATTGTTTACAAATGTAAGATTAGTTGTTCTCAAATAATATATTTTGAGCCTGGTGTTATATTGGTCATTGATATGAGGACCTTCTCATTGGGGTCATGCAGTTTACCTAAATCAGCCCACCATTTGCTGCATGCGTGCTTGCAAAAGACATCTGTACATACAGTTTTGACCAGTACTGTAGAGCAACCTCTCATTGTCCATATATTTAGAGACAATATTCTCTTGTAGTTGTGATTTAGCTTACTAAACTTTATTGTGTGAATGCCCATACCCTCAGTGCATGGCTGTGAAGTAAACTATACATGTGCAATCTAGTAGTATTATAAAACACTACCTTTGTTTGTGGCATTGGAGAACATTTGTTTCTGAGAGGTTACTCAGCTTTTGATTTGATCCCTTATAATATATAAAAATTTCAATCAAGTAATGATTTGCCATACTTTTTATCAACCTCAATGAGCTGCTTTAAGTGATCATGGTTAGATCAGAGCTAAATAGAGCATGTAGACAAAGTGAATATACAGACCTCTGCATGCAATGTTTTCATCATTTATAGAATGATCACATTCATTGTACAAAGGATTCAACATTGTTCATCTCTTAAGATGTCAATCTATCTATTCGTCTGTCCACACTTATTTAATTGCTTCTGTTCGTGCATGCCTTGATGGATTTTGACGAAATTTGTGGTCATTGTTTGAAATTAAATAAAGTGCTTCTTCTCCCATAGAAATTAATTAAGAGACACTGATTATAGTTGGTTGTCATGCTGGTTGAGTAGAGCTTCATTTGGGGTGTTCAGGAATTTGAGGTCAAATATCATCTAGGGGTCATTTGAGCTTTTTATTTGAAATTACAAAAAAATATTTAAAGGGATGGTTTGTCCCTTTTGGCTTAACAGTTAAAAATTATTGACATGCAAAGCCGTTGTAAATTGGACACAAGATGACTCGACTATGCTCAAAAGAAGCATGTAGATGGACCCTGATGGGGGTGGGGAGCAGGCCAGTGGTTTTCACAACCCAAAGAAAATCCCAAACAACACAATGGAGGATGTAAAATTCAATAATTAAGTATCAATAACTCATGGAACCAATTGATGAATATTAGTAAATTTTATATTCATGGGTAGGTGAGGTTTAGGAGGTTATCACAGTAAACAACTTGTAAACATGATTACTGAAGAAAACATGCTTAGAACAAGCACACATAACAAGTAGAAGGACATGATTAACCATTGTGTGGTGAACATTTTGAGATCAAAAGTCATTTAGTGGTAATTTGGGTTCATTGTCTGCATCAGAAATTTAAGGTCAAAGCATCATTTAGGCATTATAAAAGGAATCTATGAAATCTTGATGGCGTGTGTACGGATGTATGTGTGTGTGTATTTGTCTGACTTGTCTTCCGAGGACCTAGGCAAAATAATTTAAAGTCCTAAGGAGGAAATATAATGGGAACACTCGATAGGAATACACAAGTGAGGTCAAAGGCCATTTAAGGTCTTAACAGTGAACATCTTATGGCTAATTCAAAAATGCCTACTTGCAGACAATTTATGTTATGTTTGTCTCCTATAGTGAGTAGAAGAGTAATATGAACTTTAATTGAGGTCAACGGTCAATAGAGTTAAAAAATACTGGTCACAAAATTAACAGCTGAGCAGTGCTATACACAATTACAATTAACCCCTCACTTGTAATATCACTGTATCATACTGTGATATGGCCATTTTGAAAAAGCAAGGAATCACAAAACTTATTGGTTTTCTGGTTTTTGTTGCAATATAATTTCCGCCCTACTGAGCTGCCTTTATCAGTTAGTCATTTGTAGTGCCCTTTTTGGATTCGGTTGTGATTGAATTCTAGCAATTGAAGTCATGCCTGTCAAGAAACAAATCAAGATTGAACCTTTAGGGTAAGACTAGGAAGGCTACAGTTTCTTGTTCATGAAGTTAGGATTTCATTGAATCCATAAGAACCATTTTAATAGCATATACATGCATTGCCTCCTCAAGAAAGTTAAGAAACAGTTCAATCTATAAAGGTCAAGTGTTTTAATTTTCCGTTGCTGGATTGCCAGATTACTTCAAATTATTGATCATTACAATATGACCGCATGATATATCTGCTTCTTATTTCATTAAAGTACATGCTGCGTGCCATATAAACACACTCCATCGGTATTCTGCTGCATATCGCCAGCTGTTTATAGTGTGTGAGGCTTTCACGGTTTGGTCGCCTCACTTGCCTGTAGTTTATGCGCGAGCCTGTCGTCTTTAGAATTACTCTGATCATTTTCTGTCATGTTTGCAAGGTGCATTAGTGCGTGAGTCATCACAAACAGCATCAATGATGAATAATGCTTTTATGTGCAATCTGTATCCAGTTCTGTTTGTACACTATGAGTAAGGATATTGTTACAGTATGGGGTGGGGTCGTTGATATATATGAAGATAATGAATCAAATAAGTCTAGCATCAGGAGATATCTGCCTGTATGACATCATTTTTAATGAAAAATGCTATTAGGTGCCTGTCTGTTTAATACATTCTAGGTGTTTTACATTAGGAAGAACCAGTGGCAGCACCATACTTGAGTAGGGTTGGAGAGAGGGGAAATAAATCGAGGGGGGGGGAATTTTTTCATTGGATCATCAGATGGTGACAATCCATCTGAAAACCACATATAATTATGTGAAAGATCATGTTGTAGCAAATAAACGGCAACTATTTCTTACTTTCAAACATTAGTACTTGGTACTAAGTTTGATCACTTTAGCTTATGTGACCATATGCTGTATAGGTGATCAGCTAGCTATCTGATAACTACTTTCTGTGTAGTTTTATATATACTGTCTGTGACTTTTACATCCCATTGTCGACAGGCAGTCAACAAAATATAACATCGGAGTAAATTGTGCAAAAATGACATTTTCATTCTGATTTTAGCATTACACTTAGGGCTCAACCGATATGCCAGTGGGTTTTCCTTGCCGATCCGATAGCCGATATTTTTTCACAACATCGGCCGATATCCGATCCGATCCGATATTTTCTCTATCGTAATTCATTGTAATTAAAAATCCCGAGAATTCCCCAGATCTTGGGATAAAACCCCAGATATGTTACTATATCATTATATCATCAAATTATACATATTATATGTAGAATTAGTGTAGGAAATAAATTAACCAATCAGGGTTCACAATTTAAGAGTAGACTGTTTGCAAGGCAACAACCAATCAGGAGAAGGTACATAGCCTCATCTGGGTCTATCTAGGGTAGCTTCTACTATAGGAACAATAATCTCATATGACAAACCACACCTACATATATAAACGGATTTAACCCATCCAAGGGGCGCTGATACTAAAACACATAAATTTGACAAGACATAGACCACCCACCATATTTGGCAAATAACATCCCTCACAGGCAATAATAGCGGAAAACTTTAAATTTCAGTGAACAGTTTTCTATGCAGAGAATATGCTACAACAATTATACTATACATATGGCTTGCAAAATGGCATAAATATAGCAACAAGCAATATATGGTGCTCATTACAATATTTCTTAAACAAATAGAATTTGTAAAATCTCCACCTTCCCCCACCCAGACAGTGAACACTGCATACGTACACCACTGGTGTTCATGGGCGTAGGAGCACTATTTCATTTGGGGAGGCTGTAATGATTTGCCTGAAAATATTGCCACCCAGCTAGTGGCAAAAGTGGGGTGGGGGCAGGCGGCTAGCCAGACTTCTCGGTGTGGGGGAGCAAAATGCAATCATGGTTCCCAAATTTTTTTCGCGCTTCTCGCGCAGTAAAACTTATCGTATGCATACAACCTTATACACATATATACATGTATATACTATATACGGTACATTAGGGTAATCAACGAAAAAATTTTGGACCTCATATCAAAATTGGGTGAAATTTTGCTACATTTGTTATACTTTTCATTACATTTTGGTCCAAATTAATTAAAAATTGGACCCCCCACCCAGTGGCTACGCTACTGGACGGGGTATGCTCCCATGACACCCTTTGACCTATGTCACTTCTATAAATAATGTAAGTAATCTTATCCTACCGTTAAAGTAATAAACACAGAACACAGAATAATCCTCATGCATGTAGCCGGGCACGGTTCGGCTCCGCAGAACAATAACAATTCAACATCTTTATATGTACCAGAATTTTGGCAGATATGTGTTATTACATATGAATGCAGGTTCATTTCAATTGGGGAGGAGGAGAAAATGTCTTGCTTGAATTTTCATCGTCTCCGAATTTTACTTGCTATGCAGGTCTCCTAACACTTGACGGTGTAGGCCTTAGAACTCATTTTGAGACATGCAGAATTAATGGTTTGCATACACTGTACAACACAGTAGAAAAAAAGTCTTTAAAACATACACAGGCCTATGTTGAACGAGTGGAAGTAGCACACGAAGCGCGCCAAAATATATTAGTCGGGCAACAGATCCGATTATCGGCGACAGATTTGGGCAAACATTGCAAAACTACTGCAAGTCTGCAACAATTTGCATCTAGGCACTTAATTATTCAAACTATTCTCAAAGAGGGGACATCACTCCCCTTACACCCCTCCCTAGGACGGCATGTATCAGATGGGGAAAACAGCAGGCAGCTTGGAATTGGAATCATAATTG
>JAODAF010004451.1:0-19571 GCA_027574765.1 Molpadia intermedia
TTTATATTCTAAATATCTTTAGATGTTTATAATAACATCATAAATAGATTGTTTAAATAACTTTCCAACTTTTTGATTTTTTAAGGTTAACAATCATTTGCAATGTTTAAAAGGTTTTTAATTTAACAGTAGAGAAATTAAGTTGTTCTCAAAATATTTGGAATTATATATACCTAGCTAGAAAGGGTACCGTACTGATTACCCAAATGCAATTTATTCTAGGTACGGTAATGCTTCACACTAAATGACGTCATTAAAATATAAATCGTAAAGTAAGATAAAGTATTAATTCCGAATGTTAGACTGTACTTGCTATCTGTACCAGTTACAAAATGATAGATCAGCCAAGCCAATCAAACCATGCATTATTTATATTATATTATACCTATCTTTTTAGTTTGCTTAAATTCAGCCGTAGCACAATCTATCATACTGTATTCCTACAGAGATGTAACTTCTTATTCCTCGCGATCCCTATTCTATCATTTGTGAAAATTTATTTGAAAAGCGACCAGTTACACATTTATCAATTCCACTTTACAACTGTCCCAGATCAGCAAACTTAACGGTTACAATAATAAAGTTTTCTTTGACTTTCACTCTTGTCGAACGCGACAATTCATTTCAACTTCAATTTTTATAATTACTACTGTACAATGTCGTAATATACTGTTAAGCCTTAGGCTATGAAGCTACATTACACATTGCACAAACGTCCCCATCTATATAGCAATAATAGCTTGGAGGCACTTGGATGCAAAATACAAACAATTTTGCTAATATTATTAGCTCAAAAATACTCTTCAAAATACAGACATCCCAGAAGGAATATCTGTGGCCGAACAAAGTTCTGAATCCTTGATTGACTGCGCTTATCTTTCAAAGAACAACGACCTTTCTTGGCAAATGGAGCTTAGAACGTTTGTGGCTTAGGCTAATAAATATGTTATGTAGTGAGGAACCATTCCTTCAATATGATTTGGAAACTATACAATGTCTAAACTACAAACCGCAATTGACCATTAAAGTTGTTTTACCTGTGAACATTTCTTGATTGACAAAAAGAAGAGGTATTCTGTACTTGTTTACAAGGAAACAGGCTAGCATTATATTGGTGTGTTTTCACTTCACGCAAATCTGGTTACAATATATACAATATATAGCCGATATAAAATAATGGATAAATAATCAAAAATAATAAGTCAGTAAATTATCAATTTATTAAACCAACATCCTACGAAATGTATAATAATAATATTGATTATATATATAATTACTTAAATTAACAATTTGTATTTATTTGCTTCTATATTTTATGTTTCTCGTTTGCCTCTTACTTTTCCGTATATGAAATAAACAAACCAACCAAATTAAAACAAACTAAACACTTCTGCCATCCATATTAAGACACGAGGGCATACAACTATTATTAATGTGTTGATATTCCACTAAGTAAATATGCATTTATTTACACATCTAAGATACATAGGCTGTTGATTTTATCACATCCTTATTCATATATCTTTCATTCGATGACAAAAAGTTAATACCTATATGAATATCGAGAGAAAATTGTCAGCTTCAACTTGGATTTCTTCCCTTCACGGGTATAAAAGAAAACACCATAGGCCCGACCAATCGCCTAGATTTCACACTCAATAAAATCTACCATTATTTGTAAAATACAGTGGTGTTAAACTACACACCAACCATTAACCTAAATTAATCGTATGTCAAATAAACTTCCATGTCATTCGTTTTCGCGCTAGCTTAATTTACATTTATAAAAACATTGGGAAATTGAGCTTATTAGATAGTTACTGCCGGGAATATTTGTATATTTTTAATATCATCATAGTAATTCAGGTTACATATTAACCGCCTGGAGTTTCCATCTGTTTTAGCCGGAGTGGCGTTAAAGGATCAAGAAAGGGTGTGGTATTTAGCCTGTGTAACCGCCCTGGGGGTCCACTACCCTTTAAAAATGAGCATGTAGGAGGAAAGGTGACGAGGAGTAATCAAGTTTGAGTAGGTATGGATGACAGGTTGAGATGAAATAGATAATCAGTTGTACGAGAAGGTCAAGCACACACTTTTACAATTACAAACACAAAGGTTATGAAGAGACGCTCTTTCACGATAGTGGGAGTCATACCATTACGTCAATAAAAAACATGTTCCTTTCTCAAATAGTAGGCTAAATCATTTAGTAATATTTACAAGGTGTACTATTATGTAACATTTGATGCACATTTATTAATAACTACGGTAGTCCTTACTTACTTTAATGACAACATTAAATACTACACAGAGTTATAACAATTTGAATGTTACAAAAAACGTTTTACATATAGAAACAGTCCAACCAAGAAATGTTTACTGAAATAATAATACATGCATTCATTTTTATGATAACCTACTGTACTAACATTCGTCCCAACGATGTTATTTCGTATATAATGTGAAAGTATGCTAAACTTTGCATTAATTCGTTCAACGTCGAGTCTTTTGGTCATGTTTAATAAAATTGGATTTATACAGTATTAAATTAATTTCTAACATACCTGCAAACGATGAAAGTTATTACAATTCAGGGGTATCAACAATGTTTCTAAACATATGTATTTATTGCATATAATTTTTTTTATTGCAGATAATCTCTTTTATTAATAAACTGATGAAACCCGGCAACAAAGTACAATCTCAAAACTAAGATATGTGACTTACCGGTACTTAACGTGTTAACGCAAATGTTTTTAGTGACACCGATATTTAATATATTCATAGCCTCTAATATTTTGAAATCTCCCCAGAAATTTTATTTCAACCAGTCGGCGAGCCCAGAGGCTGATGTAATAGCTATAGTATGCATTAATCTAGTATCATTAGCCGAATGAAATCTCCAAATTTAATTTATGTAATTGATTGGAGTGATAAAGTCAATCCAGCCTCCTTGTACTATCGCCTAATTGAATTATTTCATACAGTCTCTATTGACACACTGGTCTTGTTTAAGCCGCCGATTTCTAAACGTTTTGCACGGTGGCTGTTTTTACTTCTAACTTCATTTCGGCATATTATGATAATAACCCACCGTAGACATACGCCGCGACCTAGGGTGCACAACTTGAAGTTAACCAAACTTGCCTGCTCCATCGCCGACTAACTTAATTTGTCATATTTTAAGCCCTCATATGGGATGTATGCGCCATAACTACATTAAAAAGTGACAAGTTACAAATTGTGTAACTATACCCATCAAGTGGTTGGCCACACAATGATTTAGTTAGAGAAAGTAAATAACATTAAAAGGGTGGTTACGTGAAGGTAAATTAGTGTAATAACTATATTAGGATTAACACGCCTGTGCAGATTCGTGCAATGAATATATCTCGGTTGTGTATTATGAATATTCTGTTTATAAAAGGAATTTTGCAATGATATGTATATATAGTTGAGAAATTAGTTAATACAAAGCATACTTTGTTTAAATGTATTATCTTTATGTGTCAATATTATACATAATCGACGTCGAAGTTACGAATTAAAATAATCTGTTACAGCAAACATATTGTACATATTGTACATTCATGTGATACAGGGGGACGCATTATCTGAAATATAGTAGAAAGAAATAACCATTGATGCAGAATTGGTACTTTGGTCATATATATTTGTAACTATGAATATGACAGATTACATTTTTCTTGCTCACTGAAATTAATAGGGTTTTTATAATTTATAACATGTAATAATACATATTATATAAGATAATATTATATACGCTTTCATAGTTTATATAACCAAATCGTTAGCTTGATAACAAATGATTTGAATACAAACCAATGTATACCTACGTCCAATGGTATTAGCAGCTTAGGGAAAGAGAAGCTTTACGGTATGTCCATGGCAAATCTAATTCAATGTATACGAAATTACATCGGAGGAATATGTATAAAATAATCTTCTTGAAGTCAAAACAGCGTATATAAAGCGATTAATGGTGTTTATTTTGAATATGCGATAAAAATCAACCAAACATATTCAAGATCCAATAATGTATTATTATTTTAGACAAACGCTGAAGAAATCACATCCTACGGTATAACTTTATAGTTGAAACTAAAAACTAAGGTTTGGAATTCATCACGCGACTTTTTCGAATTTTCGAAAAATGGTGAATCAAACTTCTATAGCAAATGTTATCTTAGTATTCATATAATCATAGGAATCGGACTGTGTCAGTTTACATAGTTACAAACTGGCAACGGAGAGACACAAATCTCTCTTTTGTGAGGAAAACACTGTGTGATATTTTAGTGTGCTAGTAACGTTAACGAACATTTCTCAGTGACATTTCTGTGACTGAAAAGGCATAACATCAACATAACTCGGGCAAAAGCTTTTCATGCTGAATCTGCTAAAGAATAAGTTGACGCCATGTAACGTTATACATTTTAATCATCGGGCTACGTGGCTTAAAGTCCTTTTTACTGATACAATGCAGTGAGCCTCGATGTAACGAGATTCAGAAGAGAAGTAGGCCAATTAATGCCCATTTGGCCTGCCATGAGCCTGTGATTAACGCTACATTTCGCGTTCAGATTTCCTTTGTGACTAAATAGAAATAGGGGGGAGGCTATTTCCAAACGGAGGTATTGTTCCAAACGGTTTAGCTTGTTCAACGCCGTATGAGATATTACTTACAGTGTCGTATTAATATACATTTAGAAACTTAATGTAATCACGTTACATTTAACCAGCTATGAGTTACCGGTATCTAAAGCATTTCAATACTCCAATATATGTTCCATTGATAATCATATAGCCTAACACTAATATTAACTAAAGACGTTTAACCAATTTTCTCTCGTTTGAAGTTTGCCTCTCTTGGGTTATACATAATAATACATGCTCCTAAACCAGTCATATGCCTGCTTTCGTCGAATAATAATTAATTTAATCATATTCATAAGAAGTTTAATTAAGTTTAAAGTGCCAAATTTCGAGACATGACACTTTTTTCCTAATCGATATTTTTGCCGTTTGGCCTTCCTTGATTTTATTAGGCCTAATTCAGATTATGAAAACAAAGTCAAAACTATGATATGATCAAGTAAATGGAACGCGTCTTATTAAATTAATAGAAACAAGTTAACTTACAGATACCAAGTTCTCTGACTTTTAGCCAGATTACATGAATTTCCACAGATGTTTGAGCGGAAGTATGTTTCGCGACCATTATTAGATTATGTTCATAAGATCGAAATTTATTTTAATATGGAGATACGGATCCTTATTGGACATACAAATATGTCAAAAATATTATTCAGGCAAAATGTATGTTTGCGACACCACTGCAGCTGCCTTGGCAAAGTGTAAAGAATAGTTTATTGTCTCATCGGCTAGACAGTAGAAATGTAGGCGGCAAACATCTTGCTTTGCTTATAGATGGGGGCACAGTCTTCTCGGTGCGTAATTCGGATGATGCAATTATTCCCATGCGCCATTTATCCCTGGGGCAAAGATTAAATTCTCAAGGCACCAGGTATACATCACTTATCTCACCCTTCCTAGGCAACAGCGTTAGATATAACTACATGGAACATTTTATTCAAAGACCCGGATGTTTCAATGATCCAATGACAGCTGCATAGCAATGGTGTAGGTCGGGTGTCTAAATCTCACAGCTTCAGCCGAATATAATAATTAGGGTCCCGAGCTAGGCTTATCGGATGGGCCCAACGACCACGTTATCTACGGGCCCGAAGATTCTAGATGCGCTGCTACTGAATTAGTACCAATATAATAGTTAATTGACGGTGCTAAAAATGTTTAGCTATACGAACGATACGATTAACGTAGCTCTCGTTGCTGCAACGTAAATATAATTTCAATGACGAATATTTGTTGCATGTTTAGTTTATTTGGAAACGATATTTGGATAGGCTGATACCGGGATGCGTCTACGAATGAGGGCGCTCTTATCACATGCAATCAATACCATACATTATTTAATATAAAATAAAAATGTTCAAAGTCAACACAAGGCGCCACGGGCCCACACTCCAGTCGCGTAAGGCGCCTCGCAGCTGACAGTAGGCATACGACGTCTACAGATTCGAAGTTGCATTGCGCAAACATTTGCATAGCAACCCGAATAGACAATGGTATGCTACACATAATACTTAGTGCGTACAACATTATTTTATTCTAATGGGATCATCCGCATGTTACTTTTTCAATCATAAATACTCAATTTTTTTCAAAATATATATCTAGTTATTGTCTATTAGGATCCAATCGCAACAAGAAAGTGATACTTTATGTTAACAATCATTGCTGTTATTTGTTATATAGTTAGTTTACTTAATTAGGGTACTCAATCATGAGCAATAGGGCCCAAAATGGGCTTCAAACGGGGTTTGATATGTACTGTATTTGTCTGCGCCACATTATGGGTCTTAATATGCTTTAATGAAACCCACTAGGCAAGCTTAAGTTTATATTGTGGGATTAAGGTGGGTCATATGTGGGTCAACTAATTTCCATCAGCCCAGTGAACTGTTGTGTCCATATAGTCAACTCAGGCCCACTTTCGAAGTTGAGTCAGTTGAGTTTGCTGGCAAGGAACGGTTCTAAATTGAGCATTTGTCTCAGCTAAATCGAACCAGAATATCACCCATGTCATTGCTTTCGATTCCAGTGCTTACGACCCGTCACCCATCCCCAACCTCCCCGCACCAACCCATTGCATACAACGACCCGTCACGCGTACACATCCTTGAAATACCATGTTTCTGTGCCTGAACTTTGTCATATACGCCACGCCTAGGAGAGAAATTAAACATTTGAAAATGACAACTACAACCGTGATCAAAGCCCTGTGCATTTTAAATTTGCGGTGACCGTGATGAGTCGCCCCGGTTACAGCGCATGACTGTGTAGTTAGTTCCGGTAAACTTAATGGGGGGCGAGGTCTTTAGAGCAAACCGCTAATTCAACCCATTCACATTGGGTGAATTAACCGTTTTGCTAAGAAAACAATCGCTTGCCCCCATTTCTTTAGAAATAAATAATTAGGAAAGGAAGTTAGTCTCGAAATGAAAAGATAACAGAAACTCTCATGACGTACCAATAAGGGAACCCTACTATGCACCCGTCTGCTCAGCTTATTTGATATTCATTTCAAAGTCCTTTGAAATCAAACTACCTGAAAATAACTTAACAATAAAATATAAACACGGTATACAATATTTCTCCCTTCACTAACAAGAAGCTTTTGTTCCTATGAATAAAGTTTTCAGCTTTGTGTAAATACGTTGGTTAGGTGGGAACAAGCCTAGCCTAACACGCATGTCCTTCATATCAGATCATCCGCGTAATTTAACTATTGTCACTTGGCGTCTCTATACCCATAACTCTCCGGCTGATTTCCACCTTATAAACAATAACCAAACAATGGTACCGTCCGCGGAGCATTGTTGGCCCTCCTTATACCCATCCCAGCACCGTTACTGTAAAACTAAAACAGCAATTGGGACAACAATAGCATATTTTCTAGTCGATATCTTATGTAAAGATATGTAGTGAAACCACTCCATACAATGTTTTAAAGCGTCATAGTAAACCAAAGATATCCTCTATGAAATCACAGAGTCGTTGCTAGCCAACATTACGCCGATGGACTAGCTCAACTTAAGTAGAATGACAGCAACTGTTGGTTGCTAGGAGAAATACTGGACTATCTATAAGATTATATATAACAAATTTCTTGCAAAAAAAAAGAACGAAGTATTTTTTTTCTTTACCATGAGCAAGTTGAATCTAAACACATTCTGACATTTGATTACAAAGGAAAATCACCAGACCTTAGATCAATCTCCTACTGATTTTCCTGGTATAAGGGTATCATGTGAGGAATACCATTTTAACCCTCCCCTCACCTAATCCCACCCCAACTGGATGATCAGGCATTCTTGGTATCCGTTGGTTGAATCCTGTGGCTATATTTTTAATTTTTACAGTTTTAACCGTAAATACAAAACATTAATTGAACCTCATTCTCCTCACTTGCTAAAATTGTTTATTTACTTCATGATAATTAACTTCTTTGTAATTAAATAATCAAATAATTTAGTGGATTCAACGCTTAAGTAGGCCTATAACTATGCTCCAATATAACCATACATACCTTTAATTTAAATTTAGACGGCGTTACTGGAAGCAAAACGATCATAAATCATGAGACACACTGAGTGTGCCAGATTGAGTGGAAGAAATACAAAGAAGGCATAAGCAGAGATTGGCAATGGGGTATTGTCTGGTCCTGAACAAGGTGACGGTAGGGTGTCCCAGTTTAATAGGATCCGCGAGGTTTACATGACTAACGGTGGTTAAGTTGGTATTCCTCAATGGGTTTGTGTTTTAAACCATATCATGCCCCAGGTGCAAATTTTATCTTTTCGTACAGGAAAAATGCGTGAAAGAGTGTGATTTTTACCAAATGATCTGGTAAAAGCTGTTAGTAGGCCTCTTTATGTTTTGAATTGTAAAACCCAATCTATTATAATGCGAAGAATAATGTTTTGCTCGGGTATGGGTTATTCTGTAGACTAATTACTTCAGCTTGGTTCCTGTAACCTTCCATACAGAAATTGATTTATTTATTTCTTATAGGAAGACTACCAGTACTGCGCATAACACTGGAGTGGGTCTGACTGGTAAACCCACACTGGACTCTGGCAAACTTGCAAAAATACAACATTTACTAGTCTGGCCACAATATTTGTTATGCAGTTCATAGCAAAGCAGGAGAGATTTTGATACCTTCGGGATCTAAAGTTCTCTCGAAGTACTAGAAATTGCTTGTCCTCTTTTTTAGATTTTCACTATTTTCCTCCCCCCGTCAAGTCAAGTTCGCCCTCATATAATGTTTCCAATGATCAATTTACATACGGGCCCCAAATGTTTTAGTTTATGTTAAATTTAGATTCCATTTTATATATTATAAACGATGTATACTATATAACATGTCATGGTATTTTCGAGATTGCGTGCATATTATCAAAGTTTCGAACACGCGTAAGTGTTTGTCAGCATGTACATATAGAAGTGACAAAGATTAGTATGTCGGATGTAGTACCGGTATGTGACCAAGTTCTCAAGTTACACAAATATATCTTGGAGTTGAATTGTCTATTGTACATAAAACACAATTATGGGGAATATAATATATATATTCTGAAAATTGTTCAAATATTAGAACTTGAACCCATAATTAATAGAATGACCCAAGTTTGAAACCAGAATGGTGAATTTAAACCATTACATTTTTTTTCTTTCTATGTGCGTATATACATTTGTCCTTATATGTTTCAATTCCCGTTGTATCTATATTTTGTCGGACTACTGTTTTGTTTTCGGGGTGGGGGCTCTTGTTATCGTGTTGTACCCATCCAACCCGCGTTATTGTTGCACCAACCGAATCATATTAATTTAACAGTGGACAAGGTAAAGGACGGGTTCAATCACCTTTCTATGGAGTGCCGGAGAGGTAAATACACAAATTTAAATGATTAGAACATCCGTTTTCCAGTCGGGAGGCCCGAGTTCGATTCGTGGCCGAGTCATACCAAATACTTTAATAGTGGAACCTACAGCCTTCTAGCCTGGTGCTCAGCATATGATATAGCGTAAGGTATCATAGCAGACGGCCTTGGTGGCGAAAAGTACACCGGTAACCGTAAATAAAACAAATTTAAATTATGTTAAAAATTGAAGAAGAAAATCGTATAGCGTTATAGAAAGAGAGTAACGTGCTTTTATCCCTAGACCTATATACAAACTGTAAACAACGAAATAATTGTGGTACTGTTATTATTCTAATTTATTTTTGTTAACTAGGCCAAACAAACTTAGAGGACAGTAGTTACAATATGCATACCTTGCTATTTTCAAAGAAACCGGGGGCGTTTCCTAAACCAGCCATTTACATGCCATAGAGGCTATGCAAGATGTTTCTTTACAAGATTTGTAACAATTTATGACAAAACAAGGTTCTTTAATTGCTTTGTATGTATTATGTAGTCGTGTACTTAATCTAGGCCAATTAAACACTGTACACATCTAACAATAGATTGTGGAATATATTGTTAACAACAGTTAATGTTTTGTATACACATTCTGCTAAATGAGTAACCGCCGCAAATTATGTACAGTACACGTTTCCATGAGAACGATGTATGCATAAAATAAAGGATATTTTTTTCTTTTTACTTTTATGTTATTCATGTTCCTCTAAGCTTTAAAGCCTATAATATGCTAGCTATCTAACTGTCCATGAGGTAGCTCCAAACTTTTGTTTGTATAGTCATTGCCGGAGAGGTAACATATTACGTAAGCTTGGATCTTGTATATCGACGCGCCTTTGCGCTTTGTCGTCATGTTTTGTAGCCGAATAAAAAGCGGAACTATTCCGTCAATAACTTTGAATTAACAAACATTTATTTATCTGCGCAATCAGTAGTATTATAACTCATGCTAATTTTAAGCTCTAAAGTACAGCGTTATATCATTCATCGAATTTTCAAATCCTTTCAAACATCTGATTGATTTTGAATGACTGAAGACAAATTGTAGCTCAACCATTTGCTGGTGCAATAATTACCCGTCACTTCCATTACTTTAACTTTTCATCATACCTAACAATATCTATTATACACTACCACATCCCTCACATTATTCAAAACAGTCATTTATCTTTTGCCGTCATTGTTACCTTCCCTCCGATTTAAGTTTTCCTACCTTCTATTGTCCCACTAAAAGAGAACGATAATCATTTCACGCGTAAAGAGCGTTACCAGATAATGCCTAAAACCTCCCCCTATTCATTGACCATATAATTTGTAAGTTAAGTAATCTGCAAACCGTTCGATATAAGTCTTTATCATTCTACCCGCGAGGAATATTCCGTTGCACGGGTACCGTACCGCTCCCACAAAGGCATCGCTCAACTATAAGCCCCTACTTGAATAAACAACCTAACTTGAAAGGATTGGTAATTAGTGCCCAACAAAGTTAACTCTTCGATTTTTTAACGAAGATACTTAGCTTAAAATGAGTTTATCTAAATACACTTTCTTGAGGTCTAATTGTAGGATTTAGTTTTAAACTGTTTTGTAAGAAAATAAGGAACTTCCAAAGAAGAGGATAATTAATTCGGTGCTAGTAAATAAAAGATTGTGCTCTTTTTAAGTCTAATATCAATTGAAAATTACTTTGGCAGAAAATTGAAAACGGTATAAGAATGCAAAGGTATTTACTGCTTTATCGGAACAGTTACAATTCCAAGGCTTCCAATTAGAAGACAATATTTTAATCTATTATAGCTACAAGACAGTTTGCATCATCATAATGTATTGTCCGACCTTGTGTAAATTGTTGTTTGTTGTTAATGAGTAAATGTATACTCAAACAAATCCATATTATTCTGTTATCTAGTTAAAAATATCATCACTATAGCAGAATCTGTTGAAGCATGCTAAGCCTACAACGTAATGTTATAAGCTTCCATAAGTATAGCGATTTATCATTTTCTTGTTATTTGACTGAAGAATATGCAGTTTACAGTGAAATTACTGTTATTGAACGTGTGAATCCATATGAATACACCTATATTTGTACGTGGAAATTACTGATATAAACATCGTACTGCAATAAAAACACTTTTTCAAATAAGCCTGTCCTACCATGTTTATAACGTTCGTTAAATTGTTTACAAAATTACACAAATGGAGAAGCCTACACATGTTACCCACCCATTAAATCGTTGGCATTCCACCCAATCATGGGAAATATTTTGGAACTATTGTATATAATATGCAACCAAGACTTTTAAGTCTACTACATGTTACTTTTAATTTATTAACACACCTGTTTGTACATATTGTCAATGTTCAAGTATACCAGAATATGCCAACAGCAAACAAGCAAGTCATTGTTCGTACGACCAGTCTATTAGTCTATATGGCGTTAAACTAATTATTCGAGACGTATGCTTTGACAGTTTGATTGCGCTATCTTTGATACAGTAATCGTACACTAATACTCGCGAGTCACTGTTGTGTATTTACTCTCTTACGCATATCTGTTGTTAAGGCGTTATCGGTAAACACTCTACAATAAACAACTGTAACATGTCTCGCTTCTTATTATATTGATTTAAAATAGTCAGGTTTAGTCAAACTTTCCATTGTTATTTTGCAATTATACACATTCTTTGGATTTAAGCAGAAAATACACTAAAAGTGAAACTAATTGCTACGTCTAAGTTACTCGAACATATGTTTTGAGTAAGCGATGATCATTTTTAAGATATGTAAATAATTGTTTCGCGTAGCCCAATTTATATTTATTCAAACCCCAATTGTCTAAGCTTGTCCAAGTTACACTTTGACTGGATAATAATTTTTTTTAGTACAAGTTGAACAGAAGCGTGTAATGCTGTATAATTATATATTTTGACGTATTAAAATGCACCAAATCGTGGTATGTGGTAAATTACACACATGATTTCACAATATCAAAAGATCTAATCTGCCATGATTAAAATGTTACTATAAGTTAAAAATACACATTCGCACATGTCAGCTACCACGTGATTATACTATTTCTTTGTTGCTGTTTATTTAATTTAATTTTTTGTCGTAACTACAGTTTTACAACTTGTCGGTACTTAAATAAGCAAACAATATATTTATTCGAGTTTGACATGTTTGCTTACTTCGAAAATACTACACACGTACGAACCTACCACCAATTAAGTAAACGTTCACTTCTTCAAGAATTATAATATTGTTCAACCAGATTACTTTACCTCAAATATATTATTTTTATCCATACTTATTAACATATTACTCGTATAGAAATCACAATATTTGTGTCCCATTAACGTTCGCGCTTGTTACCACGAAACTGTTTTTATTGATATAGCTATTTAGTAGCTCCATGGTTGCAAACATCAGCGTAATATTTTACAAATCCCTTCTTTAAACAGATTATCACAAATATAGCTTAAAGGTGACAAAGACAAATATATTAAGTACACTGCAACACCGGCCAATCAATGTTCAAACCAGGCGGTAGATTCGAACAACCAGCCCGCACTGCGCGGCTAGACCTATCAATGATGGGCGCGAGAACACATCTGTGAAAATCAATATTCTCGTGTTGATTTTAATGCATTGTTAATGTACTCACTGGGTTGAATATCTATATATTTATAGTAATATTTATCAATGTGTTTTGCTGCGCAGTCCAGCCTGTACTAGGTAATTAATACAGACTATGCGTTGACCGCCGGGCGGTTGCGAAGTTATGTCGGTACTCGGCAGTGTTGAGCGTTTGTCGGCCGCTGGCAAAATCATTTAAGAACGTATGATGTGAGTTAAATTATGCATACAATGTATAGACAAAGTACGGTAGTAATACTACTACGGTACGGTACTATAGGTCAGTGTATGTAAATAAATTAGGAAGAGGACTTGATAGCCAAGAGTGGTAATTGTCCAACAAGACATTGTATTGGAGATTCGAGAATTTGAGAAGAATATATATTATATGAGTTGGGTATACATTGATACATCATACCGTATGTGTTCGGGTATCGATTAAAATATAAAGAGCAAAATAATAATCGAAGGTCGTATAATCGAAGAGATGAACAAAATAACACTTTCCCCGAATAATTTGTTATGTAATGATGTACGACAAATGTTCACAAAAGTATTGTATATTGTATTCAACAACAACTAATTGTATAATTAAAACTGGGCATCTAATTTCAATGACGTTAATATGTCATTTCTACGTTACGTAAACCGTGACGTTGACAATTTAATTTTCAACGTCTTTTATGTTAAAATAAGTCTATGTTATTGGAATAATGTCACAATATATAGAAACCGACGCCTATTCTACAAAGATGCAGATACAACGTTTTGGCATTATGAGTTCTATCTCAGTTTTCAACTTAAATAATAACTTGAATAATTTAGTGGCAGATAACAAACATGATTTTTGTGTGAAAGATAAACACAATATTCCATGCTGCTATGTGAAAGCGAATGTCAACAAGCCGAAGTTAACACCAGTTGTTGAGCTTAAGTCGTTTTACAATTTTAATTAAACGGTGACAAAATGCCCCCTTAGTAGAAACCAATCTTATAGGGTGGTCAGTGTCTATATTGTGACGTTTTTTTTAATTATAAACATCATGGAAATCTAGTTCGACATGAAAGTTTGCTCAGTGCATTATGTGAAGTAAAACTCTAAATGTCATCATTGTTAATCTAAGGTTTTAAAGATTATAGTAACACAGGCGAACCAACTCCGGCTGTTCTGCAATGATAAAGTTAATGTTGTTAAATGAATTGCCAGATGAATGTTATCTTTAACATATATCCCCTGAACGAAACAATTTGAAACGTTTCAATCTTTTACTTTTAATGATTTTGATTATTCTTACCTTCCTGCTTTGGTTATAATCATCTCTGTTCCGATTTCGTGAAATTTCTGCCAAAGTTCCCTTCCCTCTAAGGTAACTTTGATGTCCTTGGTTGCGGGATTGTTTGACCCACCAGCCACACCAGTAGAAAGATCTGGTGGGCGCATTCCGGCGCATGCTGCAGCCATCATCTGTTGGGTGGCGGCGGCATGCGCCACACTGCTGTGGTCCGTGGGCGTTGGACATGATAATGGTGTAAAATCTCCAAAATGACTGCTTCGATCTGGGAAGATAAAAACCGGAAATCGGTGGATTTAAAGGTACCGGTAACATGGCGTATCGAAATTGCAATTATGCCACGGTGTGGAAATGTTGTTCATTCACACACGGTATTGGCTACGGATCACGTGGATAAATGATGTGGTATTTGAAACGATGGAGTACATTAGTCGGGAGGTCGTGGTTCGTACACCGGCTGGGTCAACGATAAAATCGAGAAGATAATTGCAGACATCTAGCGTTATTTGTTGCGGGAGGCGTACGGTTAATACACAGTACAACTTCTTTGTATTTAGATAAAATCGAGATATATAATAAATATTTGAAAGGATATGTATTACCATTTGTTATGGGAGGCATGTAGTTAAAATAACGCGTTCGATGTGCGTAAATACGCAGTTTTTACTGACGCGTGATATACCTATAATGTGTCACATATATATGTGTTTCGCATACGACGTTCAGATATGGACACAGTACAACGACTGATGTTGAATTTTAGTGCCAGATGAATGAAATAAAAGGAAATCTGTTTTGATGTATGATAATAAGAGTTACTGCAAATTCAAAATAGTTATAGTACTGTGTGTCCATTTCGTTTGTATCGTTAGGGGTATTCCATTTGTATATAGCAACAAACATAGCCATATCACTTTTGTTTGTATGTAAGCGATATATATATATTATGTTTGTGCTGCGAATTTACAATGTAATATTGGAACTAATTAAAATAAATATAACAATGTGAGAAAAAAATCTAATAAGCTTTACATGGCTTTAGTGAATGTCTAGAATGTTATAATAAGTAAAATAAGGTAAATTTGAAAAAATACAATTAGTCAGATGAAATATTATATATATATATATATATATTAAAAGTTTAATAAACAACAATAAACAATAAAACGCATGTAGGTTTAGTCAAATTGTATATGGCACGTTGTACCGGAACATTCATTTATACGAATGGATTATCCCTAGTTAAAATACACAATACCGTACCCCACAATTATACAAAGCCCATGGAGGGAGTATAGATATTGATCATGAGACTGTATGTCAGATTTCAGTCTGACTTTTCTTATTAGTGTAATGGACCGTGCAATGCATGTATACTCTAAAGTACTTGACAAAACTTACACCTTTTGAAACATAAATTTGTCTATTGAACAACATTTCGTATTCATATATTTGTATATCTTAAATGTGCTATGTCTATTTGTTGCCGTTATTGTATTATGTCTGTATATATAAACACAACTCTTGTACCTTGTAATGTGACTCGACTCTGTGTAGAAATGCAGCGGTCTACTGGGCACATTACTCATTACGATAACGCACGTACTCCCTGAAAACAAACTCATTATATCCTAAGGAATATATGGAGCGAATATGCAGTTACTTCCTTTCTATGAGGTATCATACATTAATGTGTTGAAACATTTGACATTACAACACAATTACTCCGTTTTTAATGACTTAAAACATTCACCCGGATGTACAGCCTCAACCCCAACATTGAAAAGCCTGTCGACGTAAAGACGAAGGAATAATATATATATATATATTTTTTTTTTGTATTTTTATTATTGCTTATGAATTTTAAAAACGTTTTAATGTAAAAAGTGAACATAATTAGTATAGACAATGATTAAGTATTATTATGACCAAATGTTTTATAAGGGCAAATGAATGAGGCTTGGCTATCTTTTTTTATCAACAAGGAACAATCTATTAACCTTAGTTCACGTGATTTACCGTATGTTATACAATATCATTGTAGTTATGTACAATGATAGTATGCAAACAAATGTTCGACGATTTTACCACGCAGTACCGGTATACATCTAGCATTGGTTTGATAGCTAAGGCTTGAATATGTTGAAATAGATTTTTATATTAACTTTACTTATTTCGTTACTTTATCCAGTCAAGGGTAATTATTTCAAGTAAATGTGCAGTTCTGTCGAAATGTATGCTTAGATGTATGATGATACATTATAAAATAATAACATCGTTAACATATTTAGTTAGCCTAGTATTAAGTTAAATTGCTATAAAACCAAGCACTTTATTCCGTAGGTTGCAATGGAACCCATCTGGCCACAAAATTTACCAAATTATTCAAATGATTCATTTTTTTTTAATATTGTTGTCTAAAGGGGAAAAACCGAAAACAGGAGCACCAAACTATTAACAACCTTTTTCAGAGACACCTGGTTGATTACATTTTATTATACAATTATACATTATATTATACATTCAACCTGATTTGTATGTATAAACATTTGTATGCATTTCAGGTTTATTTTACTTGCTGCGGTATGTTTTTTCAATGTTATTTGAATAGTATACGACAATGCAAGATTTCTGTGCTGAGTTAACGGGAGATTAGTGGAATCCGCCCTCGGGCAACGCTCCACTGAACGACTGCAGAAGGTTACACTAACCGTATAGATAACTTCGGCACGGTATGATATTGACTATATCAAGGTATAAGATATATTGACTATTATTTTCTTCACTTTTGTAGAATATTATTTTTGCGTGTATGTGTTCCTGACAACATGATCTTTAGGGAAACATTGCATGCCATTCCACCCGCCCCCACACACGCACATGTATACAAGTACCGTAGTTAACTGTATGGATATATTCTTCAAGGTAAAATTGTTACATGGATCATGTCAAACGTATATTTCTAAACATTATGGAAAAGTTGCATTTCCTCCTTTTAGATATTTTTTATTTGTTTGTATCATATGTGTAACGAAACACACGAATTACGAAACGCACTTAATCGTAGAAATTTTAGCGTTATGAAATATTATTCGTGAATTTCGGTAAGAAACATGACATACCATATGTTTAACCGTTAATTAGGTTAATATGTATCGTTTTAAGATGCTTTGAAATTTTGTGATATTGCTATGTGAAATTGTAAGAATTTTCAATTATCGAAACAATTACATAATTTGGTTATTTTACTTACATGGTCACATGATTGTTTTGAAGATAGCAACACATTTAGATTATGTATATACATAGTTGCATTCGAAGTTAAAATGTGACTTGCTTAATTTAAATTATAAAGAGCTTTTAAAATTTAACCTTAATGCAGATATAGACATTTTGCATTTTGAATTAAGCATTGTGAAATATATCTTTGAAAAAAATCACATTATATAAGAATTCATTAACTAGTCACTCACCTGAAAATCCAATGTTGTGGGAAGATGGCTGCATGTACGTCCCCGGATAACCAAAACTCCTGGGGGCTGGCGACGGCACAATACCGTTTAGTGCGAAAGCATGCGCCCTGGCTCGCTGCCCCAAGTAATCTTCCCCACTGTCATACATCATATTTCACAGTTCCGCGAAATAAAAAAAAACAAATATCTCTCGACGGGGGAGAAATTTCACGTCGTGGGCGAAATTTTTTCCCAAAGATTTACAGATTTGTTCACGTTGGACTTGTTTTGACACCAATGCTGGAAAAATCTTCCGTAGCGAGAAAAGAATATGAAGCGAATTATGCCGGCGAAATCGAATTCCGGGTGAGGAATACAGCAAGTTCTGGCGAAACCTTTTCCTTCGTCACCTATTGTTGTTGCGTCTGTCCGTAGCTGTGATGTATAAACTCACTGCCTCACGAATCCTGTACCAAATCCTGTCTCCTATGACAAGTGTCCAACGCTTCTCTATGTCTTTGTTTTTTGACGATTCCCCGCCACGTCTTTAACTCTAACTTAAGTACCCTCGTTGAGTTCGTTAATCGATATAGCGTTTTGAATGTACTTAACAAAACTTTCAAAACTTCCTAAGCCTGCCTTGACCAGAAAACTGTATGTAACGTGCTAGTAGTACGCGCAGTAACAATTAAACAACCATTATGCTGCCCCGAGACCCTACACGCGCTTGGGTCTTTGAGCCGTGAAATTCCACTCGCTATTGGCAGTTTCACACGTCACTCAATGTATCTTTAGCCACGCCCACTTCAATCGTGCATTAGAGATGAAGTTTTCCTTGTGGATGGAAGTCTAGGCTTTTCAGAATTAGAAACATTTAGAAACAACTGTCAGCTGCCAATGGCTTAGAAACTGGTTCGTATTTTAGATTGAAGTCTGTATATAAATTTAATAGTATTTTACAGTCTTAGTTCTGTGCCAGGAGATATTAACTCTAAATCATAGTACCGTGACAGAGTAAATAAAACAGGTTAATGAAGTTGGTGACACTTCTATTAACAGCAAATTTGTTCACTTTTGTTCAGATTTTAACTGGGTCGAAACTACCCTGATTTTACATAGTTATATCCAAAAAAAAAGTACAAAAGAGATCAAACAATAGACGTTCTTGTTCCCATATGACGTTTATTATTCTGCTTTAAGGTAGTTAACTAGCAGGAAATATGAACAGAAAGTCAACAGGGGTAGCTATCGAACCAAATGAAGTATTTAATGACATATATCAGTATTATGATCAGTATGTGGCCCATGGTAGGATTCCTTCATAATAGTGTAATGTTTTCGATGGGAATTCCCCAGAATTCTATGGTAACGTTCTCATTACATTAAAGTCTTTTACGGGGTTATGGATGTGTTGTAATGGGTTTGGTCCGTAAATTCGGGTTCCAATCCGGGTTGTCTCGGAAATGTGAAGAAAACGAATTTTATACTCAGACTTTTGACTATTATGCTTGCTTAAATTTGGCCTCGGAAAAATAACGTGACAGTCATTTCAGTTTGACGTTAACAGCGATGGGGCTTATCCTCCACCCAGTTTT
>JAODAF010004452.1:0-12498 GCA_027574765.1 Molpadia intermedia
AATTGGAGTACAATCAACAGTTCAATGAACTTCAACGGAGATGCCTGCTTTTTCTGACACCAGTCGTAGGCGGCTTGCAAGGTGATTGTAGACTTTCCGTAACCGGGATCCCCTTCTACCACTATACGTTTGGAGTCTAAAACGTGGTCGCTGAATATGTCATGATACGAGCTTACACGTCTGGCTCTGGTCGTACGTGATAATACACCTACCTTTATGTTGGTATCTATGATCTCTAAACCGCCCTCTACAAATATATCGTCAACGCAAAAGAGTTTATCACGAATGTAAGGAATGGGCTGAATCTTGTTGTACTTTGAACAATACGTGGCTTTCAGTTGTTCCCGGAGTTGGTTCTTTTTGTCTGAACAGAAATACACAACATAATGCGTTTAAATATTGCCACACAGACTGACACTATTAGTAAAACGAATGGTATATTTCAGAAATATGTGCGTATCCAGTTGCAAAAGTGAAAAAAGAGGAAAAACACGGGCTACCGTAACCACGCTCCCGAAAATTCCAGATACACTGCAACACAGCGACAATAATAAAGGCATACCACACGCTCACAAACACACTCAAAGTACACTCCCACCTAAAACACAACAGCACAGCCGCTTACGTTCAACATGTAACGCACCACCTGCAATGTACTGTAATCAGGCAGTCTCACGCTCCGAGTAGAACTCAACACGCCCCGGAGCTAAGTAACGGGATTTGCCGGAAAATCTTCATACTAATTTGAACAAATTGTGACATTCGGTTGCCAAGTTTTTAGATTTGAAGATTTTTATATTTGACCCCATAACCTTATTAATATTAATGACATAAGCACCAAAATAGGGTCCATCTACTCATTATGGTGCTTCGGCATACTAAGTATGGTGAACATTTGTGATTCCCTGATTGAGTTATCATGTATACAAGACCGAGCGTCACACACACACACAGACTTGAACACACATACACCCACGCATACATACATATATACATACACACACACGCCACGTTGAATGCATAGGTTCATTTGCTTTCAGCAAGGAACGGTTTAAATCCAGGGCCTAACCTACTGCTGCTAAGAAAACATTTAACTTGTCCATTGTCCATTGTCCATTGATTCTATATATTATAACCTATATCTACTTAAATCAGTTTATCTACTGTATGGATAAGTTCAATATATGGAAGCAGCTCACATCTTGATACTATCGTTACACCAACTATTTGTTTGGAAGATAGAAGTTATTATATTAATGTAAACTACCGTCCTCATATTACGACAGTCTAATTTAATGTAAAAATACAATCATTAACATTTGTATATAGGGATAAAACTAAAAGCACCAAAGCCCCAAGACAGTTGTGATATCTGTAATAGCTAAGCAACCCAAATGTTTCGGTTCGGTGTAGTTGACTGGAATAATAACATAACGTCGGAAAACTCCTGTAATATTTGGCTATGACTTGATTTAATGAATTGTCGACTGAGTGTGCTGACAGAATATTTTTAATATTTATCAAACAATACCGTTACAAGGATATCTCAAGGGTACAATGCTAGTGCAACCCCGATCTGCCAGAAGATACTAACTTTTATTAATGCAGCGAAACGCGATTAGCTTACAATTCTTGGTCGTTAATGCCACCAGATATCAGGTCATATATTTGGGACCCCAAGCCCTAACAACGGAGTCGTAGATCCTCGGGTGGCGATCAGTTAAGAGGGAACAAATTGGACGCATTAAGCAATATACAAATCGCAAACATCTGCAAAGGCAGTCAATTATGCCAACTATTGTCAAAAGCGTTTTCCGCGAAAATGATAACAAAATGATGATACGATAAGTGTTTTCTGTGAAATACAACCCTCGATAAGCCCGATTAGATTGGCGCAAAAATAGTATTTGCTGTTCTTGAGAGAAATCCATTGTTCACGGTTCTGTCCAATGACTAGATATAATATATTATTATTATTAATGTTAGGTTACTCATTGTATAATAAGTACTCCTTGGCCCATAGTCGTGTAGATCTTGGAGGTTGTTTGCACGGTTACAATAATTGTCTCAAGTTTCTAGACGATAATGGGTAATGTATCTAGGTTTGTATTGCATGTCTACCAATATTTGTGACCCGACTATCTTATATAGATATTACATATATTACAGTGTATAGCTTTTTTCGATGGGGTTGGGTGTAATGAAAAAAGGAACAGTAATAACTTGTCGTATCTGGTCGTGATGTACAGGATTTGTTCAATATTAATAACTATTATTTATAACTGACGTATTTATGTCTAGCCACCTAAGGGGTGTTGACGCTGCCATAGAACCGTTTTGTGTCCACTAATATTCTCACGCAATAATTTTGCATTATACATAAAAGGTATATAAATATATATAAATATAAAATTTTCTGCTTATTCTGAGTCAATATGTAGGAACACATAAGGCACGAAGAAGTGAAGAACGATGTATTACCTTGTAGAACACGATCTGCCTCACTTGTAATAGTACTGCTAGTAGTGTCATATTTCGTTTTTACTATTTTTAGCACGCCGTCTAACTTCAGGAACTCCAGGGCTTTAAGAAGAGCTGAGATGTCATTGTGCATAATGATGCCTTTCTCTTCCATACATCTAACCATGATATAATCTGGGTTCTTTTTTTCATTTTGCAGCTTATCTATCGTGGCGGGTGAAAATTCAAAGTAAGTAGCCAGACGAAGGTTTATTTCAGACGTTAGTATTTCACTTAGATTTGTTTTAAAACGTCCAAATTCTGAAATAAAACAAAAGCAAATAAATTACCACCCCAAAAGACGCAATCCCAAAGCACACGTGGATCACTCTCTATGCGATTACATCTTAGGAAGATGGTAAATCATATCGCACAAACATTAGTGGTAGCGATATTTCATGTTGCATCACAATCTTGCTCTAAAATTGATGATAGCTAAATGTGAATGCGATCTAATAAAAATATCTGGAACAATTGAAATCATCCTTAGTACGCATCGCTTATAACAGTGAGTATATGTTATTGTACTCACTAAAGTTTCAAATAGTGCATACTAACCAACCCTGATGGCCAGTGTCAACTCTCCAAATAAAACAGAAGACGTTAGAAGATCAGTTCCTCCAGATTACCGCTATTCGAAAGATTTAATGGGAACAACGATTTAGTTAACAAGGGCGTTCTGTAGAAAGTTGAACGCTTTCAACTGTTTACAAAAAAAATGTTGGATTGCGAGCGTTCATAACACTATTGACATTGTTGACATTATGCCGAACGTATCATAAATTAAAACAATACGGTATATTGTCTATTAAAATGTGTTTCATTCCACCGACATCACCGAATCGTGATAGTTTCAATTTCCGCAAACAGCACCCCACAAGAATCGCCCAATCAGCTATCCTAGTACAATATGATGGCAGCAAACACGCACATCTCCCATGTGCCCCCTTTCATTAAGCTCGTCTTTTGTTTGCTTTGTTTTAAGTTTCATTTTAAAACATTTACCCCTCTAAGGCCTCTGGAGAAGCAGTAATATATAGTATTTAAGACACAATATCTATATACTCCTTGTCCATTCCCTTTCGAGTCTACTTTAAGTTTATTCTATTGATAATAATCCGATGTTAAAAGTGGATATAATCAAAAGTATGCTACAATAAGTTTTCGGTCGTGTCGGTACAGTAAGGATTACCAGCTATCATCACAGCGGCTGGGTTTCGGAGATTTAACAGAATGATTGTCTGTTCTGGTATACGCCTAGACGTCACACATCCTTAACATTCTTATAATATGACATGATTATATCAACATTCTTTGATGTTTACATTATGTGTACTTTACGGGACTACAATGCTTAATGTTTGAGTATACTATTACAGATACACAATACACATTTCCAAGTGCACTCCTATTGCTTCAAGCTATATTCAATAACATGTAGCAACGAAGAGGTTGTAGTCTTATGGTCGGATATGATGAATGGGTGCATCACTATCAACAGTTCAATTTGGTTAATAATAAATAATTATCTTTATTCATGGTTACCATCATTGCTGCATAATGTATTTGTAAGGTATACGTATGTTACTTACTGCTGCTAGTAATTCCGTATTCATGTGCAGGAAGTGGTGAGGCTCCAACGTTGCTTGCCATACTGGACCTAGCAAAACAAATAAAATAAACGCTTGGTTAAACTAAAAAACTCAACGATAAGTTGATGCCTGAACACATTGGAGATACAAACCATGCATGTTTAATTACTTTATACACATTGTATTTATATCGTGCTGGGACTCTAAGAACGATTTGGCTGTTTTAATGTGAGAATGAGCCTTTGTTCATCCTGTCTGATTTTTTCGGTTAGAGTGCACTGAGAGAGTGACAGTAAACTTGAGTTGCCATAATTTTCATGTTGGGGCCATAGGGGCACATCATTTTAAAAGGGAACTAATATCCCAAACAGAATGTAAGGTTTTACCTAATTTGTTCTTTCTACCAGTATTGGGATTATATATTGCAAGTAGTAAACAACCACTGCGATTTACATCGAACATTGCGGGTGACGGACTATATGGGATTCTATAAAATCCAGAAGCATGCGATAGTTGTTTATGCTAACAGCCATATGAAGGTGGCACATTGTTACTAGTGGGCCATTTGATTAGAGTGGAATGTCAATTCACTACAATCCCATCGAATTGTAAATGCTTCTTCGTCAATTATATGATGATAACAAATTATCTGCAACGTCAAATCAACTAGCAGTATGTTGCTTCCTCATTTCACGTACCAGCGGCAATGACGTCCTATGATGAATTATACCTGATATATGCCTGTCTAGTTATAACGGAGCTGTATCGACTGTATTACGTGATATATATTTAAATGGTGGCTTATCGAAATTTAACCTTTATAACACTAATCGCTTGTGGTTTTGACAGGCATGAAGTCATTAAATAAAATGCAAACGAGGAACCTATCTAGCAATATTTATTATAAATTATATCAACTAATACTTAACGTTACCCCAATTACAAGAGCCAGCAGTACTTAACAGGAGCATGAGATAATATCCATGACAGACCGAGACCACCCGATGTTGAGATGATTACATTATATTTTGACATAACTGTTGAGTTGATTACATTATATTTTGACATAACTGGGTCCTTATTTCTATCACTCTTGATCCGTTTGTGTCAGTGTTAATCGCGGTGTATTAAACAGTGGGATTGGGTAGAGACTGAAAAGAAAGACGCCCATTCCCAACATTCCCGATACAATTTATAACAATGGGTTGGTAACCAACATTATTCTCGTTTTTATACTTTCTCTATCTTTTTAATTAAAAGTTAATCCCCAATGTAAGTATGTTTTTTATTGCATAAATGCTTTAGCTTGTTTACTTTATTAATCTAACTTTATTTAATAGTTGCATGACAAACAAATTGGCAAACATATTGTGAATATTAATTCACAATGAAACGCCTGCCTCTCTTTCCTAGGGTATATAGGCTGCCGCCGTGGCCGGAAATATGAAACGAGGATAAGAGTAACAATATATGTTTGTATGCACCCAACGCATTCCTTCTAGTGTTTGATTTTTCGTCGTGGCCGGAATAAGGAAAGATAATTCTCACAGTTTACTGACACTGAAAATGTGACGCAGGTACCAAGATCCACGACAACCGAATGATTGACCGAGTAAAAGACCTGTCCAACACGAGACAGCCCGAGTCTATATAGAAGGTACCAAATAAAACATCCAAATCGACCAAACTGGAATACAATGAACCCTGAACATCGCACATCCCTGAAAACAGCCGTATATACCTAATCGCAATATATCTATATCAAAGAGACCAAATAAAACATCCAAATCGACCAAACTGGAATGCAATGAACCCTGAACATCGCACATCCCTGAAAACAGCCGTATATACCTAATCGCAATATGTCTATATCGAAGAGACCAAATAAAACATCCAAATCGACCAAACTGGAATGAAATGAACCCTGAACATCGCACATCCCTGAAAACAGCCGTATATACCTAATCGTAATATGTCTATATCGCATCACATGGATTATATTCTACAATTTTGTTTGTTCCATACGTTATTTAAATACATATGACGTCATAATGAGATAATTCAAGGGTACATGTTTATCGGATCATGTCAACAGTGTATTGAGTGTAACAATCATATCATTAATTAAAGTATCCCATAATAACCCGTTTTAGTATATGCTATAGAACTATCTTTGATTCAAACCGTAAATAACTCATCTCCCCTGATTTAAAAACAGTTGACATCGTTCATAAAAATGCATGTACGAAAAGTCTTATTTTTTTGCAAAGTTTGCTTGCCTTGAATAAGAGAAAGAGTGGCCAGTTTTAGATAATAATCAATGACAGTTTATTACAAAGTGAAACATCCTGTCGAGACGAGCTACGCTAGCATATAATTACAAACGCAACCGAAATGATGTTCTCAAAATATTTATATTGCGTGGAATTTCATGCCAAAGAAAGCAGGTCACGCGTGACATTCCCAAACTGTTTGTCCAGACTACGCCATTGGCAGTAATAACCATGAATAATGATCATCAATGTTCAATAATACTCACATACGCTGGATGTTACACCGGATCCCATGTCGGTCTTTTATCAATATTTTTTCAATAACTATATAATGAATATATTTTTGTACATGACAAATGTAGTTGGATTTGAAAGAAACATAATGAATAGGAATAGGAAGTCCAACTTATTATTTTTTTTATTTTTTTATTAATGTGCTTAAAGGATCCGACCCATCTATTGTTGTCAGCCTGAGAATATACTATCACTTGATGGATTTGCTGAATCGTTGTTAATAGGTGAAAAGAAGAAATTTCATAAAAATATGATATATATATATAGCACAAAAGCACTTTGGGTGAAACTTAATTGGTGGATGGATTAGTACGGATGACTCAATGGTTAACCTAATTGTCAGCATGGTCGATAATCGATAAACTAGATATGAGACCATAGACGTACCGGTAACATTTCGAGTCCTGCAAGGTTTTTGCTCGAATCAGAATTTTACAGCCCGGGTATAGTGTACATTTGTACTGTCGTAACGGTAACGGTTTTTTAATATGATTGTTGCTACGCATTCTGGTGGAACGTCAAGCGGATTCATTGAAAGAACTCGGCGACACTTTCACGGAGAATAAATAAATTGCGATAATGTCGGGACATTTCATCGCCCACCACGTATTTGAGTTGGTTCCTATAGTTATGCTTGCCAGATTTTATGTAACAATGTGCCCGTTTTTTTTCTACTAGTGGTAACACTACTGATATCCTTATATGGGACGCGAACGAGCACATTACTTTCAATTGAAATCATTACCCTGCTCTCCCGCAATATTTGTGTTAATATCTATGTAACGTATCCGGTAATCCAATAGCCTTCCTCACTGCATAAATATATAATGAAATATAGAAAACTGCAATGAGTTATATTTGGTTTTGATAACCACGGCTTGATTATCCCTTCCATCAATTTTGATATATATTCTACACTGCTTAGAATATCATGCGACTCAATCCAACTGGGAGATTTTTTATTAGTTCTTATCTTCTCTTGTTAGCGACAAAATCGTTTCTAATTTGCAGCGCACAGACGGTATAATACGCAGTGGCGTAACTAGAGAGGGGGCGGCGACAGCCCCTCTCAGAAGTATTGCCCCATACTGCGCCCCAAATAAAATGTCAGCATATTTAAAGTTGCTCAAAGCCACACACACAAACAGAAATGTTGACCCCTCTCAATACCTTCGCCCCTTTACCCCCCTAGATGAAAATGTCTAGTTGCGCCACTGATAATACGATTATTCACTGTTAGAGATTTGCCTTATCAGATCAATATGTTAATACATGACTATATGAGTACCATTGAGCTATTGAAGTGGATATGGTTATCGCTTAGTTAAAAGAGACTTTGAGTTTATCTTGTTTTCAGTTTGATGATTTGAAAACAAAAGCAATTAATCAACAGATGTCAAAGTCATGAAATAAGTAACCTATATACGATATTACGAAATGTGGAACTATTAACAGACTGGTTTGGGTTAAGCATTGTAGAACGATGCGATGGTGAGGTACCGAATTTTTACAATTTTGAACACCTGGACATGGGTCAGGTGTGCTTACCCACTACACCACAGTTCATTCAGCTTTCAAAATTTATCCGTCAGTTTGGTTATTTGTTATTATAAAAAAAAAAATTATACTGATTTTATTTAATGGCCAACATGGCGAGCACACCAATGTGGTACAGGAACCCGCCAAAACCCGAAACTTGCTTATTGCCTCCGGGAAGATGGTTTCTATGGTAACCTTTTGTGAAATGAAACATCTTCATTCCACGAAAAACATCTGCAGAAGAAGAAACAAATAATTTGCAAAAGTGTTTTAGACTATAGTTGGTGTCCATGGGTTGATAACAGTAACATAATAGTTATGCTATTATGTAGACTACATATTTAGCGATGCAGGGTGAATACCGCGAGTTAGCCATACAAGTTAATTACCGCGATTTCCATAACAAAGGTCAACCATAATAAACCTCAATAGTTATATTTTGCTTAAAATTTTATTTCGTAAACTTCTACAGAAAACAATGTGCACGAATATTGCACTGATGATGTGGTAGTCGCACCACCCATTTCGTGTTACTCTTCTGATTTCTGAATATGCCAGAACCGAAGGAGCGATGCCCGGGTGGGCTCTGGGAAACTTCTCCATATTGTTTGTTTAAATAAACCAACTGTAGATTCAATTTCACGGTATTTTGTCAGCCAAAGAAAAGTACACATATATAGAAGTGAATATTTTACATTTATGAAGTAGATTGTGAAGATAAAACCCAAACATGCTAGCGCCGACGAAGTGACGTCCCGGTGGTCTGTGCAGCCTCCCTCACCCCTAACAATAACATCGAATTCCTTTAGATATTAGATTTCCTGGCATATGACAACCCAAAACTGTATACATATGGGCAATTTTCATTTATGAAGAGGGCACTTTGCAGGTTTGTCACAAAGATGTGTGTCTGGGGTGGGGGTGGGGTACATGTGCACCTTCGCCGTCCATGTATGTAACTTGATTACTAAGCAGAATGCTACAGAGATCCCATACAATGGCGGCATGTGTGTTAAAACAATCCGCAGTAAGAAATTGTCCTCACTGATAAAAACGTATGTTAATGTAATGTGTGTCATTAAAATCACTGGCATCAATGTTTAATACTATGTTATAATCTTCGTAGAAATATAGGCATGGCTATCCATTAGTTAAAGGTGACTTTGCGTATATCTTGCTTTGATAAGCCAAAGTTCATGAATTATGGCGGTTATATTTGATGATTTGAAAACACAGGCGATCAATTAAAAGATTATCGGCCCAAAGTCAATTCATAAGTAATCTATACGAGATAGCAACATCAACCTAATTAGTGAAACTAATCTATTAACATACTTACTGGAATCAATCATTGCAGGATTTGCAGGTAAAGAACAATGCGATTGGAGGTACAGATTTTTCATAACTTTTTATCTTTAAAATGGTATCGTCACTTGCTACAGTGGATGAGATTTGTCTTGAACATTGACGGATGGACCAAATGTGTGAGACCCCACTACAGTATACACCCGCCATTGAACCATTTACCTTCAGTTTTCTTAATTATTAATATTATTTATTAAACATTTGTTACATTTGACGGTTATCCGGGGAGCACACCTCAGGGTGGGTGACCATGACACGAATTATTGAAGGTTTCTATGATATTCGGGGATAATGTCAGGAGTTGCGGGCCTTGGCTACATAGAGAATGAAAACATTTGTAATTGTAACACTAAATCACTAAATGCAATTAACAGCGCTATTCAGTAAAAGTTCTCAGAAATTTGACGAATATGACACCCCCTCTCGTTCTCTACGGCTGTATATTTGTTCTTCGAGAAATATACTGTGCATGATTTAAGGGAAATTGTGTAGGTAGCGTTGTAACTAAGTCGTATTACTTGTCTTTTTCATATCGCGTAACTTAAAATCGTCAAGTACGGTATACTGAATAGACTGCACGAGAGTTGTACTGTAGACATTCGAGAGGACGGTGTTAGCAATACAAGGTTAGTGTATCCGAGCAATGATCACGCTAAACATTACAAAATGCAACTGAAAATGCGTAAACGAGTTTAACTATCTTACTCGCACCACATCGGCTGAAGTGGTTGTCAAAGAAAATATTAACACCAATTTAGAAACGTCTCCGTCTAACAGTGTAGCCTAAACGTGTTTCAAGTCCTCGCAGTGTCCGTTTTCACTTAGTAGTATTTTTATAATGAAGTTGGAATAAATGCCTATGCATGTTAGACATGATTCACTTCAACGTTGCTATTTTGATACGTAATATCAATATGTAAGTAAAACATTCTATCCTCGTAAATGATTGACAAATATGAGCTTCTGCGACGCATATCGTTATCGTGACAAAGAGAAGTGCTAAATAAATATTTCTAGTTGGAAATTATGTGGCGTTGAGATTATGTGGGTTCTGGTCGGCAATCCAGTAATTCAACTCGTTACCGTTGGTGCCTGGAGGAAACCTACGTTGTACGTACAAACATCATGAAAGAAAAGTCTCGATAGGTCACACATCGCCTCAACATCGCTGAAAATAATAATAACAAGAGCCGAAGGGCACTATGATTCCTTGCTTAGAGGAATATTTACAATTTAAATGATGTGTTATATATCATCTCTCAAAACGATAAAAAAAAATGTGCCCAAAATGTGCCAAATTTGTCACAAAATATCAACCATGTCGGACCTTTGGTGAAGAAATGTCTCAAAATCAAAGTCAAAACTTTAAATATCCAAAAAATCCCAAAAGGTCACTGGAGGTCAAACGGAGGTCAAAGGTCACCCGGAAGCGGGTCGACTATTGGATTACAATAGCATAACTCCCAACCCTAACGGATATTTCGTTCTCAAGATATTGCCAAAATACCGTACTAAGTGTTTGACCACTAATTGACCTTTGGTGACCTTTGATCACATCGTTATGTTTCAAAATGTTTCCCTATCCCATTAACAACTATAGCAAGTGTGGTTTGACATGCTGATTTAAAAACAAACAAACTACAAAACAAATATGTAAACCACCAAAACACTTTGACCTCAGATAACTTCGCACACAAAGGTTGCACATGAGTAAACCAATTGACATTTTTGATCGGAATGTATCTTTGAGAACCGACTATGGCGTCAACAATTTAAAAATTTAAAAATTTAATTATATTAAAAAGGTCACCAGATTTCCAACGGAGGTCAAATGAAGCGAAGCCACTATTGGATTACAATAGCATAACTCCCGACCCTAACGGAATTTCATTCTCAAGTTATTGCCAAAATACTATTTTTTTACTAATAATTGTGACCTTGGATCACATGACCGTTAAGCATAAAAACGTTCCCCTATCCCATTCACAACTTGTCCCAAAATAACAATCATGTCGGACCTTGTCACTGGGAGTTTATTTCGGATTTTTGTTACCATAACTGACCTTCGGTGACCTTTGCAGGCACCACAAACAAACGGGCACATATACTAACTATGGCGGATCTGTATACCAGGTATGACTTCAATGCAACTTTCCATTGTTGAGTTACAGTGTTCACAAGCAAGTGTCACAGACATACACACACATACGCAAACATGAAAGCATAGGTTGTTAGGTTCCATTTGCTAAAGCAAGGAACCAAAAATATTGGTAATAATAATAAGCCTAATTTGTTATATAATTTGGTTTTGACATTACATAAAGATATTGAAACAAAGAAAACAGATATTCGCATTGTTTTATGCTCAGAAAATGACTTGGCTCTGATGACTACGACGTAATTACCCCTTCCATACATATTTCTCTTCAAATACAACTTATATAAATACCTAGAATATCACCTGACTCGATCTTAGTTGGATAGTGTTTATTCTTATTTTCTCTCGCTAACGACCAATATACGGTAGTTGGTAATTTTCTCAGTCACAACTCATTCCCCAAATACTATAATTAGAGTATTCACTACTAGACTATTTGACGTATCTTTGCAGGAGAAATATGATATAATCTAGGGTGTGGGGTGGGGGCACGAACCTCGATGGAACTTCGGATCCATTGTTCTTCAAAGGATGCGCAAGTTGTGATGGCGAAGCCCAAGCATGGGAGCGACGAAGCGGCGATTTCCTGGCCATCATGCACAGCCAAAAGTAACCCTAAAAAAAATAAAATAATAATAATTATATTAAAAATGTCACCAGATTTCCAACGGAGGTCAAAGGAAGCGAAGCCACTATTGGATTACAATAGCATAACTCCCGACCCTAACGGAATTTCATTCTCAAGTTATTGCCAAAA
>JAODAF010004563.1:0-12498 GCA_027574765.1 Molpadia intermedia
ATTTATACGTAAACTAGGAATCAATATACAAAATACAATCAATAGGAACTGTCTTTATTATTTCTGTATATAACGACATAATAATGTATGCAAATTAGATTTAATTTAAATTAAATGTTTTAAATAATACATGATATTATTTACCTTCTAGTTTATAGTTAAAATCGAATTTGCACTTGATATTCATCATGAATTTCAACATGTTAACGATTCTGTACCACATAGCCAAGTCACATGAGTTTTCGGTGACACCGAAAACCTAGATTTTCCGGCATGCAATATGCATGTGAGAAATTAATTACGGATTGTTGTTCATAAACACAGTAGAGTACCGGTAATGTCCCACGTAGGACGTCAATGGCTGACTTATTTATGGAACATTAAACTATCTGAAATTTAAAGTTTTTCAATTGCCTGCTATACGCGACACCGTGTACCTTTAATTTGTTTAGTTGTGATTGCATCAGTAGTGAACTGTATCATGCATCTCCCAGTGTTACTCCTGTTTCGTGCCATAAAGGGAATAAATATCCTTTATGGTTCTCTGAAGCAGAGGGAGGTGAAAGTCCTGTTCAAGGACAAACACAATCCGCTTGTTGATAAACAATCAATATTAATGAGACACCACTCACTACAGTGTACGTGGTCGAACCTGTACTAGTTTCGTCGCAAATTTCTACAGTCCAGCACTCGGGCCATCCATTCAGTATGTTTAGTTAATCCTTCATGTACGGTGCAAGAGCGAGGGCGGCCAGAAGCTGGATAATAGCACGGCACGACAAGGCATTCATATAGTGACTTGATAACACCTGATAACGCACAATGACATTCCTCCATTATTTGACCGGATTATTCGTTCGCTACTGGCAGTTTGAGGAGACCTACTGCGAGCGACCGCAAAATCCAGCCACACTGAAGAGGAATGCTATTGTTTGTTATAATGTGGTCAATAATCTACGGATGCCCCGTCGCGTCATGCTATTATCTAATTTCCGGCTGACCGTCGATCCAGATTTACGTCTTCGATATGGCTCAATACATAAAGTATGGGAGCACGTTTCCGTACTTTGTCAAATTAGGCTTACATTTAAATAAAAATTAAAAGGCAATATCGACTAAAAATTACATTTTCCCGGTATACAGCATTGGGTATTAACAGGGTAACTTGTAAAAACCCACTGCACCGGTCACACCTATTCATGATCATATATTGTTGTAGTTTTTATGCATTCAAACTTTCGTTACATAGAATGCTGCATAAATTTGGCCATTGAGCAAACGCCAAAAATCTTTCATCCTAAATGCTGTAGGACTATGTTACACTCTTAACCTAGACATATTATGCACGCTTGACTGTGTATGCTGACGTAAGTCCAACCATGACAGAACTGTTTGACATGCTGACAACCATAGGCGCCGAAACGGGGAAAATTGTGGATGTCCCCCAATCAATTTTCGGTAAAAAATTAAAGTGTTTTAGGCTCTAGTAGATTTTTTGTAGAGAAATGTATGAGGTATAAATTTAAATGAAGCAGACAAAGGATTACATTGTAAAGCGGAATAGAGCTCATATTGTAAGAGCACATACTTTGTTTTGCTTTCTTCGTCGCTGTGTAATCCAATTTTGTGTTTGTGTACTCAGGTAGAAGTAACACTTTATAATTCTAAAATAATCCAACGATTTGCGTAGTACCGTATGCTTTAAAATTGTTATATAGTTATATATAATGTATATTCTGAGTAAGAACACTGTGATGTAATGAGAATATACATTATATGACTATATACCAAATTTAATACTTATCCAGTGGAGTCAAAACTGCTTTTCACCATTCCAGATTCCCAACCTCTGCCTTTCAAAATTAAATTATATATATATATATAATTATATTACAATATGTCAATACCACCACAATATACCAATTTTCCCAAGTTTCTTTCTCCATTTATATAACTATTTACATTATTATACATTTTCTAGTATTTGAAATTGCTGGGAAATTAGCCTAATAATAATATAAACTCATTTCAGGAATTAACGATTCATATCTCAGTGGATTCATGGAATAACTCAAGAACCTATCTTGACAAACCTATTTTGATCCTGAAAATTAAAGAAATAGAGGTTTACTTCAAAGGTTGCAAAATATATCACCAATATCATCAAATTAATTTGACAAATATCCCCATATTTGATTAGCGATCGTCCCCACTATATATTGCTAATCACTATTGTTACCCCTGAACTAGCTAGGAGGTAAGCGCTGAAAAGTGGATCAGTCTAGCCCTAAGGGGCGTATATAACGTCATCAGGTGTTTGTTGGTTACCACGTGCTGCATCTGTCATACGTGACTTTTCTTGCAAATGATATGAAATAAGTGATACTACCTTACATTGTCCCTCGTATGCCATTAACGAAACAAGGACATTCATGGCTGATGTAGTTTTTGATTGACGGTGTGCCGCCATGATTGAAAGAGCTATAAAAAATCAGTCAATTATGTATATCTATTAAAATAATTTCCCAAGAGCGACGTAATCGCAGAAAAGTATTAAAGCATTATTTGAATGTATTTTACTTATACGTTGAGAATTTAAACATAAATCCTGCGGCTGCCTTGTCGCTTGGCGCTCAGCATATGAGACTGGAGTAGGGTATCATATGAGACGGCATGACCGTCGTGCCCTTGGTGGCGTGTAGTAAACGTAGACATTAAACTATTGGCAAATCATGTTGAGCGGGAGGTCGAGTCCTATAACTTAAGTCCCAATGGGTAGATCAAAACATCGCACATCGCGATATTGCTAACTTATTTGAAGTTTCGGATTCTGGACCCGAAATCTAACGCTAACGTTAGTAATGACTTCGTCAGAGTAAACCTTACGTGTCAGGTTACTTGTATGCAACTTGCATTTGTATCTTAGCCTGCATGGTACGGTACTGCTTGCTTTCAACATTAGTCAAACTCGTTGGCTTAGGGTAGACCAGTATTATATTATAGTTTGTATAGTTGTAACGTTATGTAGGCAATTGTGACCCGGAGTGTCGGTTAGGTAAAACGTTACCTGCAGCTGGTTATTTACCTATATTTGTCAACATTTCAAAACTACTTATACACCAGGTCACATGGTATATAATATATACTATGCATATATGCTTATTGTCTAGTTTAAGACACGAGTGTGGTGTGAGATATTATACAACTTAACTCATGTCATATCACTTTTGGGAAATCAGTTTAATAGCATGTTCGAAGGTTATTTAATATGCTTTCAATCAAAAACACGTCGCCAAGGGCCTCTATAAGAATAACATCGTGACAAATATAACAAGATTAATAACACTGGGAACATTTCGCGTAAACTCTCTAACCTATAAGAACCGGCAAAATTCAAAGCCTTCTCTAACTTTCAGCGAAACGGCCTATAGTATCTGCACCCCTGCCTCAGTTGTAAGCGTAACATCATATGGCGCGCCCTTTAATGAAACATCTGGCACTTTTGAAGGATATACTTGGGGTAATGTGGAACAATATTTTGGACTATGTAGAGGGACATTCGTGGCAACTTACAATACGTCTTTTAACCAGTGATTTTCATAAAATACACTAAACAGAACAAACCAAATCAGAATGAATCCCTGGTTATTGTGTCCTATGGACTTTGACAAGCATTTATTCTTATCATAGTAGTACTCAGTGTCTATGCAAACACATAGACACATGGATACCCACAATCCTGCATATAGTGCAGACATACCGTTTAGACCCGGAGCTGATTTTTTTCAAATCTGCCAGTCGATTTAACTGTATCAAAAATATTGCAAACTTGCCATCCTATTCTAAAACTAAACAATTAATATTTGGTTACCGTTGCTTCGAATGACTAACTGTTAACGTTAGCAATAATCAAAATGTCAACACTGCTTAATGCTTGAAACACTGAAATTTTGAACGAGAAATAACAAACCTTGATTTGAGTCACAAAGTAACACCACGTAATGTCCAGATGTCAAACACATAAGTCGATCGATCATTCATTAATAATTAACAATGAATCCTCTGATCGTTTGAGTCATTTCCTCGATTATTTCTGTACTTTGAGGAGATTACCACCTAACCGTTGGCCAGTAGTAGGGAAACCATGACTAATAATTATACCAACAATTATATCGATACACTGTTGGTGGAGTAATAAGCAAAACAATGCTTGTAATTGCGCAACGACCACAACTGCGTTATTTATTATTTGGAACATTCCGAAAGATTTCGAGAATCAGAGAATAGTCATATATACTAAAAATGTACAAGAGCGGAACGTGCCATTTCAGACGAAATTAATAAATTTAACGTTATTTAAACGTAATTGAAGAACGTAGTCCTTCTGTTAAATACAATATTATAACCTTAGATCATTTTGTCGCAAAATAGTCTCAGATCTACATTTGATATAGGCCTATGAGTTAGAAAGCTATTAAACCATGCAACTAACTAAATGAAATACATCATAACATTTATTGTTAACTTCTAGCCTATATATATATAACGTCGATTATTTTGCCTCTTCCCATGCAAAAGTTACGCGACCTACATTCATTAAAGTAAACCATTTTACTTCAAACGGATATTAGTACAGAGTAGAACGGCTGTATAGTTAATGGGCATCAGACTGTATTATACCAAAGGTCATATAGGTAATGTAAAAGAACATCTAAAACATTGAATTAATACAATATGCTTTCAACTCTAACTGCAGAACATATCCAAAGAGTCGATAACTCCCAGGTCTACTACCTTATCTATAATCTTTTACAAATAAACCCCTTAATACTAACAAAATTTAATCGAGTCAATTTGCAGCTCATATCAATTTCATTTCCATTTCTACAGCTATAAATTATTCATTATGAAATATAGGAGAAAAGGGGAGTTAAATTGAAATGCTAGCCTAACAATATTAAACCAAATCAGCAAGAGAGAAAATTGATGTTAAAGTGGGTCTACAGCGGACCTTTTGCTTAAGAAGATGTAACGACGGCGACAAGGGACTGATTATGGAGAGGTGTCTTTTTGTTATATGCTCATGTACACAGAACGGTAGATAATTGTAACAAATATATATGTAGCCAATAACAATATCTTTTAAAACGACATTCTGTATAATTTCATTACTATATTAAAGAGAAAACCTTAATATCAATGATACTAATCTCAGATTAATTTGATTTACCACTGCTTGTTCCCCGACGGTACAGAAGGGTGACCATTTCAAATTTGAATAAGATTAATTCCAAAATGATACGTGTATCTGAGGGATCGCATAACATCTTAATTGTTGCCAAAGATCAAATTCTTTCAAATTGCCGACTTGTTTTTTGGCGTGCATAAGTGATCCTTTTTATTATAATTATACTTTTATTATAATTATACCTTTATTATAATGGTCAGGTCTCAATGTGTCCATTAATCGTAGCACCTGAAACTTCCATTTCTGCCTAACACCACCACATATTAGAGGTAGGAAGAAATATGACGTGTTGAATTGTGGGAGAAAGTGTGACCGGTTTACCTTCCGCAATTAAGCTAGCAAGGCTAAAATATGCTAAACAGAAATGAGCATGGTAAGTACTAGTAAGCGTTCTGCATCTTCCCTATCTGCATACAACATCCCCACACAGCAGAGTACAATAAAGCATGCGATACACGCAGGTGTGTTGGCGCTCTCCGTCCCTTCACCCATATATATTTCGCACCTGTGTTTCTTCGCTTACTATATTTTTCTGGATTGGAAAAGAAAAGTTTATCTAAATAAATACTTCTCCGGCAGGAAAGAACGTTTAGGCGTGTAGTCTATGCCATTAAAGGTCTCTGATAAACAATATCGTAGTCGATAATACAACTTGACAGGTACGCAAGATAAATTGTGCTCGTTTGTATGTAGACACATGTATTGAAATGGTAACCCATGAAAAGCAATTTGTCAAAATATTCAGATTTGTTAGTGTGTCATTTGAAAGCATTTTTTGGGTTTTACAAATCATCGCCTGTCACTCGTTGAACAATCATATGGCAAAGAAATCTCCGCATAAGTACATCTTGCAATGTAGCTTATGACACAACACTTAAGCATGTCAACTTGTGCTTCTTAGTATGTACGAACATGTTTTGGAAATCTAGGCTACTGCAAACAAAATAACAATCGATAAATAATCCGATTGATATGGATATCTCATAAAATAACAGAACAGAACCTATGCTACTTATGTTCCATTCAAGTCCTATTTTCGGTCGCAAGTAAAAACGGTACTAAATACAAACTATACTAAACTGAGGCTAGCGGAGATGTCACATGGCAGCGCCAGGGTGATGGTCCCATTCAACTTGTATGCCATCCGGGTATTCTAAAGAATATTTAAGTCATCCAAACACATTATACGAAACATACAGAACAGACAAACAAACAGAATTAAAGAAAATATGCAAATGCACCACTATCTCTGCATACAATTCTTTTTATTTAAAGGCACCTGTTAATATATTTTATTTTATGTTGTGTCAACATATAACGTATCAAAGATCATCTAAGGTTACCACATGTTCCCTACTACTTTAAAATACTACTATTTGCAAGAATTGTGGTGAGACAGACACAATATAGGCGAAATATAATTTCTGACAAGTGGTTTATCGAATCGGTACACTATTTTAATATCAAAGTTTAGGTCGGGAGAGATAAAGTTTGAAACAAAATTGCTTATATTTTTTTCAAAGAATTTTGTCAAAGTATGGTAACATTGTGAGTTATATTGTGTGGCTCTTTAAGTTACATGCACCCCACTGAGTTTTGCCCTCTGTATGCTTTCCTTAGTGATGCTTTCTAATCCTGAATAAATATATTTTTTATGTTCTAACAATCTAATCAGTTTCAAGTATTCTGAAACTATAAATTATTATACATTCGTTTGTATAACCCCCGTCTATAACTATTTGTATGTGATTGCAATGTAATATATTACATAACTTCACATTATAGCGTGTACATTATCACCGCTTGTCAATATTCAAGCCAGTTCCCTAGTGATTTATCGTTAACATATCGGTTTTTCTAAAACCAATAAGCATTCCACATGTATTGATATTGCTGCTATGTTGAAATTGCTTCCGTTTTTAAATAAGTTGTCTCTTAAACTGCAGTTTTCAAGTACAATTACCATTGCTTCATCACTTGGGATTTTCAAATATCGGCAAGCTAAACATGTTCAATAGAAGTTGAAAGGTGTTTAACATATTTTTTGACTACACCGTTTTACAAGATGTTTTTAATTCCATATATTATAGCAGATTGCATAAACTTCGTATAATTCAATATCAATTTCGATGTTTTTTATTACTTTTTGCATACTTAAAATATGAATGTTTACGGTATACTGTTAAAGTTGAAAATGCATTTATATTAAAAAATGCTTTAATAAACAATTTAATGTATATATTGGCTATATCTATATTGTACAAATTGTGTTATATTGATTAAAATTCGTTAACCGAATACCGATCATCTTTTTTGATGGTTTATTTATTTATACATTATGGTTATAAGATAACATAACGCCTGAGTTTATTGCTGCTATAGAGGAAGGGTTTACGTTTACGTTGAATGAACTCAAATATGTACCACAGTTATATTATATTAATATAATGAAGAACATCAGTAATGGGATTATGTGTGTTCATCTTATGTAGATGAACCCAAATACATCACTGTTACATATAGCAACTGGTTGATTTGATATGGGTTAGGAAAGCTAATTAAAGTTTATATCCAACCGTGTCATAAAATGATTCTAATTGTTAAAATGTTTCATTTATGTGTATATGTACGTCTTCAAGATTAAAGCCCCCCCACAAAAAAAAAAAAAAAAACGAAAGAAAGAAAGTCCAACACTGTTGTAGATGGCAATACCAGTATTTAAGCGGAATAAACAAACTAACACCTTTACAGCAAGTACATGTTTATCTTCACGTAGGCTATTGTTAATTACAAATGTCTATGTAACCCAAAGACATCATTATAAATACATCCTAACTGTAAGAATTATAAACGAACAATGTGCAATAGAAATAATGTTATGCGTTTAATTTCAACGACAGATTATGTTAGCATCATTTACTTTTGTAATTTTACCTCAATGCCCTATGACCTCTACCAAACACAACATGGTTCTTGTACTCAATATAAAAAACCTACACCCCAACTATCACATTAATCTAAATTGGCATTGAATTGGCCTGATTACAGAATTTTGGTAATTTGACCTCTATTGATCTCAAATGACAATTGACCTCTACCAAAATTTTTGTGCTTCATATGGGAAACTACACACCAATCATGGGATTCATACAAACACACATGCCATCATGAGTACATATATAGAAACCATATATACATCAAATTTAACTAGACGCACATGCATCCTCGGTTAATACGTTAGCAGTACAGTCAGATCAGTAAATACAGCGGTTTGACTGAAAGAACACCATTACATTTTAGTATACACTGTCTGTAGCGTCGCGTTGCATGTGGTGATGAGTGGCGACGCGAAGTGTGGAAACTGAACTATATGCACTTGTCCGGGTACGTTTATGTACTCATAAAGTACAGTAGCAAGGAACACGTGAAATCGTAAAATATAATATTCGTTCGCCAAATAGTTTATGGGGATACAATGTCCACGCACCGCTACAATAAACTATTGTACATCCAAACCCACGTTTCTGCAAACCTGCCATAATCCTTTACTGTAAAATAATGTAACTTTTATACTGAAATAGTTGTCAGCTAAAATGCAAAATATAAACAGTCGATTGTAACTTCAAAGAACAATTCTTACATTTTCATGCATGTTTCTTTTCAAATAATAATTTTAATAATTCCTAACCTTCAACCAACCAATAAAGTGTTTAAACTGGAAAGCGAATTAGAAAAGATCCCTTTGAGATTTTTACTTTGGCAATTTTACAGAAAAATGTAGTTATTAACTTCATGGATATCTTAATCGACAGTTTTATTGTTTCTTCGTACAAATAGTCTTAACTATATTTATTAGGTTTACCTTCATTGCGGGACCGATTATTTCCTGGCGCGATGGGAACATACAAGCCATAATTATCGTATCAACAAATCAATTAAGCAATCACATTTGCAAACTAAATACTTACCGCCTCTCATGGTCAGTGACATCAACTTACGGCCGAATAATAAATACAAATGTCAGTTCCTTCATTCAGATGACTAGATTGACGAATGTTTCCGTTTTGTCTTTTCCGTGATGATACTTAACGCAGTGTAAATAAACGGAACATGTGATGCAATCGTAAGAATAATAGCTTATGACAGTCAATGCTGATTATACATGAGAATAACGTAATCCAATCTTGTAATGATAGTACATCACCTCCCCGACATGATGAGTTAGACTGTTGCCCAGTACTGTTTACTAAAGTACGAAATGGTTATCTTATTGCAAAATATTCCATTGATAATAGCACCAAAACTAAATTAATTGTGCGTACTCAAGATAACATACCGTAACGACTATTATTCCAAAATATAGCAGTTCTCTTCTAAAATTCGAGATATTACAATTACTCAATATCAATTTCACGAAACGAAAATATTACCACTACCATATTAGAGATATTGTTAATTGTATAAATTCACGATTTTTCTCCGCTATTGACATTTGCAACGCTTTTACATCGCAAAACGATTATTAACAATTTCTGGTTGAACGAGTATAATCCTTTCAATAAATCGAGATCAAACAGGAAACGAGATTCTCCTCTAGAAAGCGCTATATAACGAGCTTTATTAGAATGTAATAAGCGAGAGCGGCGTTTAATTATACGGATATTTACTGCGAATAAAGAAACTCCCGCTAAACAGACGGACAGGTAAATGATGATGTCTGAAATTAAGCGAAATTCTCCTTATTATCTATCAACACACCTTCCATTTCAGGAAGTGCTTACGAAGCGATGTTTGCTTTGCAAAGTGAAACGAGAGTCACTTTGTAAAACATGTTGTCGTGTGTCTCTTCTGTTGCAGGATATGTGTTCTGCTGTAACAGCACTTACGCGCCTCACATTATGACCATATACATTATAACGTTTTATATTTACGAGAATGTCTTCGTGTTGTCGCGTGTCAACACGTATGTTTTTTTTTATTCTTTTACGAAAAGATATTTAGATAGGTGTGCCGCAGTGTATATACACTTCGTTTACACAAAGATCATTTAAGTATATTTACTCCAAGTCTGTGTAAACGAATGCAAAATAATTTTTAACGAATGCATCTTTCTTGAGTATTCCATTATTACTCATCAGCAGCTGATAATATTACACACTATACCTTGCTCATGTAATATTGCTATGTATCTTAACGAGTAATAAAATAATGCATGGGGTTAGCTTCACCCATTTCTGTTTTCAATCACACACAATGAGTTATAACATTTGTTTGATAAGTTTTGTCAATGATGAATAAATTCAGTCACACAGCGCTTTATTTTCGCATAATAATATTATGCACGTACATGTCTTCGTTATTTAACGACCATGTCGAAAGGTAGCTAGGCACAATTGAAAGGAGATACAGTTTAGACATCAAACGTATTGTTGAGCAGTTCTGTATGCATATTTTATACAGTTAAACAAGGTGTTTGCATGGTTTGAGGTAAAACTTACATTATTTTAGCAAACATCTTTCGCCACTTAAGAGTATGTTGTGTGTAGACCTATACGTATGCTACAACGTTGGGCTATGTGTGATGTTATACACACTCAGTACGTGTTGAAAATGTAGTTTATGCTAACGTTAATTAGTAGGCTGTGTGTTTGATGTTATACACACTCAGTTATGGAATCGTGTTGTACATGTTGCCTACTGTTAGTGGCCAAAATAGGCCTATCATGCAATGGGAGACTTACAATTTGTGACATTCAGTCTAGAACAGAGAAATCATATATTTGTGAATAAAATCAAATCCACCGTTAACATTGTGTCCACTGTTTTTGTTGTCATCTTGCTCACTTGAGTTGTATTTAATCGAGGAGTAATAAAACCAAAAGTGTGCTTTCAAAACTCACTTGTATTTATCAAGGAGTAATAAAACCAAAAGTGTGTCAATGGGACAAATGAGTAAAGGTAAGAAGTGAATAGAAATACTCATATGAAGTGGGTATTTCTATATGAATGTGTGTAATATCATGCACATTTGTGGAGTAGTTTTACTAACTGTATGTGCTAAATATGGGACATAACTTTATGCCTCAAAATTTGCCTCTTTGTGTGTGTAACTAGTTCTGTATACGTGGTCTAGTGGCCACCCATGCAGTGTTAGATATCATACAAATGGTTACCTTGTTTGGTGACTAACATGCATGTCATCAATTGTTCTATCCATACAATTGTTAAAATTGTGGTAAAATTCAAATTTCACATCCCACTCTATGATCATTTCGTTTAGCCAAAGGTGCATAGCCTCAAAAGTTCAAATTCATCCTAAAATAATATTTTCAGTTTCTACTGACACATCTTTTTTTGCTTTTTTTAAATATTTTTTTTATTTATTGCTCATGATATTTACTTTACATTTAACAGATAAACAATGAATATATATAATATAGAATAACATGAAACCTGATGGAAAAAACAGACCCAGGTCAAAATAAATATACCCAAGGAAGCCAGTATTTCTCCCAAACTCTTTCTAACATATTTTTTTGAAAAATGATTTTTTTTTTTGTAGCTTAAAATAATTTCTTAAATAACTAAGGCTCCCATTTACTGAAGGAATAACTTTAATTTTTTGCAATTAAAAATATAACATTTTATCAGAATGAGAATTAAGTTAAGCAAACGTGCAAAATCACCACCATAAAGAACAACAGAAATATTCAAGTCTATTTGAATGTTAGCATTTACAAAAATAATATTAAAGTAGTTCCATATTCTTTGAGAGAACTGACAATAAAACAATAAATGCTGAATAGTATTTGTATGAATTAAACAAAAAGGTGCATAAATTCGATGTAATAATATTAATTTTATGTAAATACTGATTGGTTGGAATGATTCTATGAAGAATGCGATACTGAAACCAGCGAATATATACGTCACTTGAACAATTAAAGGGCACCACACAGTAGAGAGTCCAATTATTACTTGAAATATTGAGTGAATTAGTCCATTTTAGATACATGGACGATATAAAGACTGAAGCAGATGCTTGTAGACAAATTTACAGTAAAACCCCCAGTCAGTAAAACATTAATAGCACTATGGCTTAAACATACTATGACTGAGGTTTTTGCTGACAACAACATTATTCAACAAAACTTTAAACAGAGGTAATTAGACCATGGTATTCTATTTTTGGTTCCTTGCTTTAGCAAAAGCCACCCCTGCGCCCAGCTTGGCGTACGCCTGCGCGTGCG
>JAODAF010004673.1:0-12497 GCA_027574765.1 Molpadia intermedia
CCCTCTCTCCATTGCATCCTTCGCATAAGACATAGGACAACATGTATTTACAAATGGTTGCCAAACAGTGGAATTACTTTAGTATTATAGAAAGCATGAAAACATATAGACGGCCGTGAGTGAATAATTACTCATATTTTTCAGGTATAAGCCCTTTGTGACAAATTCATTTCAAATTTCCCAGACGAAGGAAATTTGAACTAAATTTGTTTATTACTACAGAAAACCTCAAAGTTGGGAGCTTTTCTAATACGATTGTAAAGGTACATAAGATCATAGGCTTGTGCAATTGGAATTGAACGATAGTTCAAGATATAGTGATATCACAGGCTTAATCAAAATAAAATGCAATAAAAAGTGTAAAAGATACATTGTTTTCCTGCAACAAACAAAGAGACAAATTTATGATCATCAAATTAAGATTAAAGATTAAGATTAAAGATAAGATTAAAGATGACGAGAAATAATTTGAGAAACATGAATTATTAGAGTATGTCAGCCAACACCAGCTGGTTACCATCAGCCTTAGAGTTAATTTTTTTTCTCTCTGGACATAATCATCTCTGTATATTCCTATAGAATCTGAAAGAAAATATATAGCCCAAGGAAAGGAAGACAGTTGTTCTTTAGCTATTACTGCCAAAGGTGAGCATTAAATACTGGATTATTATATCTCAAGCAGCAATTGACCAGGGTCAAATCCTGGACTATTAAGATGTCAATCAATCAACCATGTTTCCACCTTGTCTCCCACTCTTTAACAATCAACCACAGGGTTTGTAAATATTTAGGTAAGTCTGTTCTTCCTCATCAATACTTTACATAAAATTCCATTTGAATAGTGGAAGGGTCAGTTTAAATATTTGCAACAGTTTTCTTTAAATAACAGATAGGATAATTTATCCAACAAAGTAATATTAGTGTTTACAATAACAAAATATATAATGGCAATTTGACATTCCATGAAGGAGGTACTGGAAGAGGTCAGCAATGGAGCATTCGTATCATGTCTAGGACTTGACAAAAAACAGGGGTAAGTGGAAGATGGTGTGGGGTGAGGAGGGTGTGTGAGAACCGAGTTCAAAATTTGAGCCTGAACACATTCACCATCACTCATACCCCCCCCCCATCCTTTGCCACCCTGCCGCAAACATAATGGTCACATAAAATCACTACAGAACTCAGATAAGGGAGTAAATCAACTGTAAATGATGGTTTGAGATGGCTAAAAAGGGGGAAGGTTTTTGGGCATTAAGTACACTAAATATGGCTTAGCTTTTTCCCCTGGGTCCCCACCAAGGGCCCTTAAGGTGGGCCCCTGGACATCACCCTTAATGACTTGGTGTTATGTGCTCGCGTTGGGCGCATTAAGGGCCAGTGGCTGGGATAGTAAATATTCATTCCGTAACAAGTGAGACTGGCTAAACCTATATGACCTGGTCACCCAGCTGAGAGAGCATTCCACCGAGGGCGCGTAGTATAGATAGGGCATTGTACCATGACTTTGGCTGGAAGTCAAATTAATGACATACTGGTCACCAAGTGGAAACATGCCATCATGGACTACAGTTTTTAGTTTTACCCATGACTTGGATTCTTGGTCCTCATTTTGTGCCCAGTTGCCCATCTAAGAAAATATCAAGAGTAAGGAATATAGATCGGGGTTTGTCCTGATGACTTGGATTGTAAGTCAATGACTTTTTGCCCTGATCCCCATCAGGGGCAGCATCATAGGTTAAGGGATAGAGATGTCATGCCCTGATTACTAATCGGTGACAACTTCCTATCAAGCTTAAGGATTACAGACCAGGCTTTTACCCATGATTTCAATTTCATGCCCTAGCTGGCTGGCCCATCTGTGACAATATCTAGAGTAAGGGATACAGAGGTCCCTATGAAGAGGGTGAATTCTTCTCATGTTCTGGGCCCCCAGGGGAGCTGATAATGAGCTCCGGGCTATCTAAGAGTGTGAATACCTCACACCTTATTAGTTTCTGGCAGTAGCAGATACTTACATTGGTCCACCTTCCCATGGTACACAGCCCCAGGGGAGCTGGCAAGGCTATCTAAGTGGATAAATACCCCAAACCTTATGTTTGAGTTTTTGGCAGTAATAAACACCGCATCAGGGGGAACTTACATTGAACCACCACCTTCCCACCACCTCAGGCAATGTGGTCCAGGCTAAGAGGATGAAACCCCCATACCTCATTTTTTCCTGGTACTTAGCTTACATTGGCCCACCTTCCCATGGTATACCAGCTAAGGACCAATGTCTTGTTTTGGGCGACGAGGGGAGCTGGCAATGTGATCAAGGTTATTTAAGAGGATGAATACCAACCCATCTGATTTTCCAGTTTCACCTTTCTGTTAGTAACAACCCTACCTCATGGGGTACTTACATTGGGCCACCTTCCCATGGTATACCACCTCAGGACCAATCTCATGTTCTGGACCCCGGGGGGAGCTAGCAATGTGGTCCAGGTCATCTAGGAGGATGATGGAAGGTTGACGCCAAGCTGCCTCCTGGAAGGCATCCTCCCACATCTTCTGAATGTTTTCCATCCGCTTCCCTGAAAAGAATCAAGTAAACAGAATAAAAGTGAATATTAATGAGAATCGTTTTAAGAATTTTACAATAATTTATTAATCATTAATATTCATGAGACATGCACTAAAATCAATAGGGATCATGTACTCATTATGACCGACCTATACACCAAGTATGATATCAATCCAAGATGTCGTTCTTGAGATACCATGTTTATAAGCTTTTTACTGTGATAAGATCTGCGATATCGTGTTTACAAGCTCAGGTGTCACACACATACACGCATACACACGCACCATACACTACAGGGGCGGATTCAGGGGGGCCGGGCCCCTGAAATTTGTTTTGCTGTATATTTATATATGTTTATACACATGCAATATTTTTCAACGCGGGCAAAAATTTAGCAGGCCCCCCAGTGGGGCCCCCTTTTCAGAAATCCTGGATCCGCCACTGCACTATACACACACGGCAACTTGACTGCATAGGTTATAGACACAAATGGGGAGGCAAAATGTAGCAAAAGGGAGAGAAAAGGGTATAAATATTCAAAAAATGGGGTCAAAATGGAGAAATGGGTAAGGCAATGGGAAACAAGTACCCTAAATTACCTTTGAGATGTTTACAATCCACCATCTTCACATACGCCAGGTACGGCCAATCAGAGAGCACCCTGCAGATTGACTTGGCCAGGCTCGTCTTGCCGCATCCTTTACTTCCACAAAGAAGTACACCACCATGGCAGAGACCCGGGGCAGGGGAAAATAAAGACTGAGAGAGCGGTCTGGCAAGAATGGAGGCTGAGAGGTGATCTATTGCACTTTTCCCGAGGTCCGCAACACCTCTGAAAAAGAAAACAGCTTTCATTCATCTTCCTGTTCCTATTGTAATCTCAGTAAAAAGCCTAGTAAAAATGAATTCATACAACCTGCAAAGTCGCTCTGAATCTATATAGATTAATACCATATTAGACCGAATGATCTGATAGCTGAAGTCCCTGCAGTAACAGGAGCTGACGGCTGATCCGGTCTGAGTAAGAGTGCTCCACCCACACCCCCCCCCTCCCAATAATTACAGTGGGGTGATGGAATATCCAAAATTTCCTACAATAAGGATATTGAGAAATTCAGTAATCAATGCATCGATGCAGTCAGTCGACAAATTCAACAAATCAATAGACATACATTCAAGGTTTTGGCATTTATTTATCGTTATAAATCTTATTTTTGCAAATTATTTTCATCACTTGATACCTGCAATCTTCCATTATCATGACCACACGTGGCAGCCATATGCTGTTGATGTCTTTTGCCAATTTATACGACAGAATCTGTAGCAATAGGCCCTGAAGGGTTAATCAACACACTGAATAAACAATGTATCCAGAATTTTTTGTACAGTGCAACACTGGTAGCATCAAATTGGTATATTTAATTTAATCTTCAATACTAGATCTGGAATGAGTTAGGCAGAAAACACTACCTACTAAGCCCTCTATTGGCACCCCTGTGGTACAAAACTTTGCCAGATGCTAGATTCATGGTATTAGGAAATAAGTTGCGGTATGAGGTAAGTAGGAGTGAAGTAAATTGGTATATTTAATTTAGTCTTCAAATATGATGGCCAAACATGGCATCCATAGGCAATTCATGATGTCATTGCGACCATTGATTTCCATGACAGTCCATGACATGATGAGCTCTGTGTGAACCTGTGGAGATGTGTATGTTTTTTACTCTCATATATACACACTGAAGTGACTGATTGGTCAATTATAACTATCTATAGGCATATTAATCTATAAAACCTTCTCATGGTAGCTTGTAAAGAGAACCGATTTCAACTTACCCTAAGTCCAAGAGTCGAGGGCATTGTAGAGTTGCATCTATGTCATCAATGCTCCAGTATGGTAGCTTATAAATGCCAGGGATCTTTGAGGTTGTGTTCACATTTGGAGCTACAGCTACGGTGGCCTTATTGAGGACGAACGGATGGAGCAGAAAGTACGTATGAACACCCTCGTAGCGCTCCAACTGGTTGATTGAAAGAAGGACCTCGATGTAAACAAAGCCTGCAAAAGAACACGAAACACGGCTGTAAAATTATTGTAATAGTTTCTTGCAAGGTTTGGCATTAGGATTCTTCAAAGCAAAACTACTGTAATCCTTACATTCCCAACGGTAAAATAGGTTTCTCAGTATTTCAGTAACTTCCCCTTCCCACATCCCAACCCTCTCCCAACAATGGAACAGCTGGATTTATCACACTAACTATAGGCTATATATAGCTGCAGTGGAAACTTTAAAGTTTTTAGTTATATTACTGAATTATTATTACAAATTTACAAATCTTAAAATTATAAATAGAGTTATTTTACATAAAATTATATTGCTATGGTAACATAGCAAGTAACTAACATGAAATAAAAACAAGTTTTCACCATGACCCAATTTTCAAAGTGCATACAAGAATTTACACAGAAACAGAAGGGATACAAAAAAGCAAATCCATATGAAAACAGGTTGTCATGGTAACTCACCATTTAATGTGCAGACAGGAAACCTTATGAGAGTGCCATGTTGCTGTACAGGCATTGGTGAAATCATACAGCTAACACAGCCTAGCCAATGTTTAAACCCCTGCAGGATAATGGACTCTTCCATTGGCTGTTGAGAAATTAGTTCAAGAGAATAGAAAATTGCATCATATGGCAGTAAATGTTACAAAAATCAATATTGTTTTCAACACATGCATCATAGAGCAATGAAATACAGGAAATTAAAATAAAATGAGTAAAATAAAGACAATAATGCTTTTGCTTTCATTGCAAGTTTAAATTCAGTCAGTGTTGGTTTTGGACTTTCTTTGGACTCATTTCAAGTATAATAATGTTACATTGCCTATAAACCACTCATTAAATGAGTGGATCAGGAACTGAACTTATGTCAACCTCCCCCATGTCCCATTAAGACCCCCCCCCTCAATCAAGATTCTTGTCCCATCTTGAACGAATAAGTATTCATATATGGATTAGGCGGGAAAGGTACCAAATGTCTATAGTCTCAAAATGGAAGCCAAAAAATAGCCTGATTGAAAAGTGATATCAACATACAAAGTCCAGTGTTAGGTCTATATTTGAGAAGGGAATTAATGCTGGGGGGGGGGGGGCATTCACCTCCTTGATTCTACTAGTGAGTTTTACCCTCCCCAAGGTGTTACCTTAGACATGTTTGCCCAGAAAAAGCCTAGTTGAAACCAGTTGGTATTTGTCCCATTTTCAAACCTGTATGAACTGGTTTTAACTGGAATTAACTGGTCAGATTATGGAAACTTAAATGGATATCAAGTGGAACAAAGAGGTTTCAAAGTAGAGACAAGTAGGAAAAATCCAACAGGAATTTTCTCCTAGGAAGCTTGGTATTTTTTTTCCTTTCCTTTTAAACATAACCTTTCTTTAAGTAAATCAATTATTCTCACCCACAATTCGACTGTAAAACACCGTTACATAAGCCATTCCTTTCTTCAATCAATTTTCTTGAAAGTCATGTTCTAACATATATATAGATGTACCTTGATTAAACAACAAATCATGGACCCTACAATCTCTGGATGCTAACATTTTACTCAAAATACAATATTTCTATAATTTGTGGGGTTTTGGTGTCCTGAGAATAAATCAGAATGAACATTATTTCAAGTTTTTTATATACATAACTTCAAATTACAAAGAACATCTCCAACATCTATAAGGTTAACCAGTGACTCACCTTTTCTATCAGTGGGTACAGGATGAGGTACTGGACTGGTAAGGGGGGTCTGGTTACGGGGTGAAGCTCCACTCTTGCTGTCAGTTCCAGGCCAATCTGTCGCCTGAGTAGATCCGGTACCTGAACAAACCACTCCACGGGTTTCTCTTCAAAGACCGTTGAAGTATACAAATTACTCTTATCCCTCTTACAATGCCCTCTTAATTCTTTTCCATGTATAACTACCCGAACAACCGAATACCGAGTGTGGGCGGTCTTCTCTGTGGCCTCATTTAGACTGTTGATTTCGTTCTTCTCTTCTGATTTTGGCGGTGTTGCCGCTAACTTCTCTTTGAGTTCTATAGATTTTTCTAAGGGTGAGGGAAGTTTGGTCATCAATGCTAGAAAGTTAATATACTCACTAGCATTATCTTGTTCGAGTTCCTCTGCATATTGACTGAGGATTTCAGCCCCTCCATTGGAAGACAAATATATCGTAGTTGGTTGCATCAACATTGAAAACGTTACCTGTGTGGAGTCAGGATTATGGTACCCTTCCACTACCCTGGGACGTAGAGCCCCACCCCATCCATGGGGAGTAATCTCTGTGATCCCAGGCTGGGGGTCTATAGTACTGTTCTTTGAAGTATGTCCATTATGTGTTCTCTCTTTGGCTTCTAGTCTCTTTGTAAATAGTGGCTCTACTCGAGCAATTATCCTCACTTCGCTCCAAAATTCCTGCACCAGTTTACGACGTGCATCCTCTTCCGTGTCCAAGAGACTGAGGTCATCGATTGACTTGGAAAACTTAAAAGCAGAGCTAAGCGCATTCCAAACCCTGTACGGGATTGGTATTTCTTTTAAAACAGCTGCTTCCTCGACCTCCCAGGGCAGTGCACTGGCATAAGTCCCGGTGTCGCTAATGAATGAATTCTGAGCACGCTTTCGAGCCCATTCAAAGCCCACGCTATCCACAGACAGGGTAGATTCAAAGTCACTGATGTAACCGGAGGCACCGCTGCTCACCAGCGACTCTGAGTTTGTGGATCTGCTGGATCCGGTCTCAGAGGCAAATATATCGTTCACTCTTGGATGAGGCACAAATTCCGGAAGAGCGTTGGACTGTTTGATTGCTCTGGACTGAGGTAAGACAGAGAGCTCAGTATTTGGATCCAAACGAACACAATTACCCGATGGCTCGGTTGAAGCTACAAAAGGAGAAGAACCAAAGTTCAATGGTCATGCTTAAGAGAATGAAGACCCCCCCCGCCTCGAGGTAGGTATAGGTAAACACACAGGGACTTTACCACTCCCCTACCAGTAAACTTCTTTCCCTTCATAGAAATTATCAACTGGCAAAGTAGAAAATATATGTGAGAGATAAAAGTTTGTTCCTAGTCAAAGTTTCTGAAGTTAGACCTTGCTTTAATATACAAACAACCAGCACGCTGTAATCATATTTCCGTAACACTATAAAGAAAGAATACCCGTCTAGGACTTGATCAATAATCAGTAGGAAATATCAAATTAATTGGTTTACAAAAGCAGTCACTAGAGATAGCTGTTCCTCTCATCTCAAAAGATAACATTAATGTAGCTGTTAATGTTCCCTACAATCTATGTGCTTCCTGTAGATGTGTGACAATTCCCCAGAGGGGATGCTTTTTCTCACCAGATTTATTAATGTCAAGCCACCTACTGAGGTTTTCAGCCATCCTTTCACGTCCTGCAGATAATATTGAATCTATTGTACATCATCATACCTGACATATTAATGAGTTTGCAGCATGATGACTACTACTTACTTATTTTTAAAAAGATGCAGATTTTTTTATCGACCCAGACCGGTAGGATCATCCCTGGCCAGACTACTCGGACTTGGTCCAATAACCTCTCCTCTATCTGAGTGGCATGCAATTCCTGAAAATAACAAATTTAAATCAATTGAGTGCATTTTCTTAGATTTAGAATAAATTATTACTTATTTGTTGCTAAATATTGTCATAGGTTATTTCATAAATTCTAAATACTGCAATACTATATTATTACACGATAAAATGTACAATGTTTACCATCAAATGGCAATATGAAGAATATCATATCATTGAAAGCCAATGTTTTTGTGGAACGACACTATGAAGCACTTCTGGGCAGGTGTAATACTGCCAGCCGTGATAAAAGATTCATGTTCGGTGTTAATATGCTGGTACAACATACAGAATCTCTACCATACAGATTTAAATAGTATAAGTGTTTTATGTGTGTTATATGAGAAAGGACAAGCATATATATAAACAACAAAGCTACAAGAGGCTGAAACACACTATACATGGTTAACTATGTTACTTGGCAATCTGCATCAAGTTGAGTATTTTGATCAAAACAAAGTTTGGTCTATTTTTGCATGTGAATTAAGAGCAATTCTCAATGAATCTTCACCAAATATTAATTTTATGGAAATTGACCTAATTTAGATATGATTTATATTTGTTAAAAAAAGTTCAAAGTTGAAGGCCATTTTATCCTAAAAACCAGTTGTTTCCTGCATAGCCAACTCAAAACGCACATACGACCCTAGCTATTTTCATAATGATCACATCAATCAGTAAAAGTAGCTGAGGGACACACACTGCATCATAACACGAGCTAAGAGACAACAATACCGTAACTACATGTACACTATAGTGCTGTCTGCCATATATACACCCATGTCTACTGTGCAAAATATATTTGAAATAGTACAGTGGTTTGGAACACTGGTGTTTAGGTTACTTTACAATTTGAATTTACATGACAATTTTTCTTCTGTAGATATTACTAGTAGGTCAGAATATGTTGGACAGGGTAAGTAGTAAAAGTTAAGCAGTGACAGGCTGTCCAAAATGGGTGGTTTGTCCAGGGGCAGGAAATGGGAAATGGGACTTCAATGAAGTCCTTGAACTGAATTAATACAAAGCCATCGTGGGGTTGAAGTGATGGATATCAGTGGTCTAAAGATAGTCTGATAGTGATGCACACTTCTTGTACACCACTAAACCTTCTCTCTTTCTTTCTATCTTTTCCTCTTTCTTAGTAAAAAACACTCCCATCCCCCACTCCCCCTGCAAACAACCACAAAAATATCAGAATGAAATCAGTATGTTACTAAAAATAGCTAGGACTCTTCACAGTAATACAAGAGGGCATATAAATATAATAATCACAGGAGGAGGTTGCAGCTAGTAGAAGATCCTCCTCGATTAGAGTGTTGCCAGGTGCATAATAACAGCAGGGGATACTCATTAAACAGATATTATTTCACAAAATCTTGAAACCATTTTGTAAGTTTGTGGATTGAATGTGATATTAATAGGCCAATTAAAATATTATATTCAGTAAAATAAGCAAGAATTGCAGAAGTACAGTAGGCAGGTGATGGTGACCTATGTTGGTGATCTCAACTGGTATTCATTATTTTTGTCTGTTTTGTTTTAAATGCTAAACACCTCTTGTCTTTATCCACCACACCCTAATCGTACTCTGTCCACCACACTCCTCTCATCTCATATTTACCAAAATTTCCCAGTCATCAACAGTAGCCGGCTCTACATGGACCCTCTGGCAAGCCAGGCTGTATGGTTGTTCTTGAAGTATTATCTGCAAGTGAAAATAAATTATAAATTTAATATTAAAGTTACATCAATAAATATTAATAAAAATATTAAAAATTACCAACTATCAGCTTTACGGTTGACCTGTGCGTGGTGTTCAGCACCTGCCACGTGCCGTGCAAATACAAAACTGATCTAGAACATCTTAAACCCCTCCCCACACCCTCCCCTCCCTTGACCCTCCCACACCAGGAAAGATAATTCCAATAAAGATGTCCTCTCACCTCTTGGCCATGCTTAAGACCAGCCTTGTCTCCAAGGAGACCATTAATCTGCACCACAGGGCTAGTGGTCATGGGGGATGACCCCACGGCTAAATCTCCATTCCAGGAAAAGAAGGCCTTTCTCTTTTCACCCCATTGGGCTTCAAAGACTGTGATCTGAAAATGAAATCGATGCAATGAGGGCATTAGAACAGGTTAAAAAAAATAGACTGTACACTGCACAAATCAGAATCTTGCTAAGTACTGTACATGTCTGATTAAATGTCTGATTAAATGTGTGAATCACAGATCGATAAATAAAGAAAGTCACTGCCAAAGTAGACAAACTGTTTCCATCAGTACCACTGTGAGGTTTACAGTGTACAGTAGTTTGAGTGCATACCTACACATACAGGCATTGGATCAGGGGGCCAATGAGTGACATTTCACCCCCATATCCCAAAGGACTACTGTATGCCCCCAACTTACCTCCTGGTTTGAATTAAGTTCCTTGCTCCATTCCTCTGGGATGGTGATGAAACAATGCTTATTAGTGCTGAACAGCAGGGTAGCTATCCGGCCTCCTCGCCCCATTATCGCAGCAGCTGAAACAAAAGCCAACATTCTATCAAAACTTTCCTCTTAATTTCTTAAAAATTCACAATTTAAATTTTATTTCTATTTGCTTGTATTTTCATGTATTCATGAGATCTTGTTAACTGAATTAATTGCTTTCTTTAAAAATAATACAGTATACAGATGAATATAAATTTGGGAAACTAAAAGCTGAAATCCCAAAATGTGTTGTCTGCTTGAAAACACAAATACTGTATATAATTATTGTGTTTAATTTTGTCCATTATATTACACAGTTGACTACAGTACAACAGATTTTCCGGTCTCCATCTGACAAATATATCACTCCATGTTTCAAAATTACTAAAGTCCCTTTGCTTGAGAACCACAGAAATTATGTGATTTGTTGATTAAAGTTCTGACAGATTCCATCATTCCACACATGAGGCAAAGTGTCCAAGTATATTTCCTTCATGCTTAATGCAACACAATATATGTCAAGTACTACTCATAATTCCAACTATTACATTTCACATTTAGTGCTTAAAACAAAGTATGGAAAGTCTAGAAATCCAAAACAATTGGTGCAAATGTTTCAAAATATAAAAACAGGTTGTTTCTGTTCCATATTAAACAAAGGTTAATTATCAAAATCATTTTTATAATAGAAATTTTTCCTAAATATGCATTTGATCCATAAAATATTTCTGTCTCCAACAGTCATTTGCTGTAAACATTTCAAAATATACAAAGAGACAGTTTCTGTTACCTGTCTCCAAGTACAACAAAATGAAATATTATAATAGTGCCTACAGTTCAGAAAGGTTAATTTTTTTTTTTTAATCTGGATTTTTTTTCGGAAAATGCATTTGATCCGTAAAACGTTTGTCCTTAGTTTGTGTGTACATGCATTTTGCCAGTTTCCAACAGTCATTTGCTGTAAATGTTTCAAAATATACAAAGAAGTTGTTCCTGTTCCATATTAAACACAAAAGAGCTGTTATCTGATTCCAAGTACAACAATATAATTTTTTTTCTCCTGAAAATGTATTTGATCCACAAAAAAGTTTTTGTCCTCGGTTTCTAATGCATTTTGCCAGTCTACAACAGTCACATTAATGAGCAACATTCCATCAAGGGTAATGACTAATATCTTGCTTTACAAAAATATAGATGCAATTTCAATAACATGAATTGAGGCAAGGTTTATACTCCTACTTGACGTCATAGTGGATACAACATACAGGTGTAATTTGTCAGCCTCAAACTGTGACGTAAATATCAGCATCACAGGCTAATTACAAAAGTCTACGTTTTTATCAATCCGAGCAAATTACTCAATATATCAAGAACAGTTTAGTGCACTCACTGCATGCATTTTTCTCTATGAAAATTGCACTGTACAATGTGTTGAATTTGTGTTCAAATTTTCTTTTTGAATTACAGTTCAATGAACAAAGCTTTATTTGCATAGGATTTTTCACAGTCATTCTTCCTCAGTCATGGTTATTGACACAATATGTGAGGTATTAATTATTTTAACATGCACATTAAATGGAACACTTACCAAAGTTAGATTTAAAACCAGACACACATAATTATAGTCAACGGTGGCCGGCATCAGGGGATGCAAGAGGGAATTTGTCCCCCAACTTTTTACTTTCTCCCACCCCCTCACCAGCCCACCCCCCCCCCCCCCCCCCCCCCACCACCCCCCCCCCCTCCCCCCCCCCCCCCACCTCCTCCCCCCAGCTCCCCATTTTCTTGCGTA
>JAODAF010004784.1:0-12496 GCA_027574765.1 Molpadia intermedia
ACAGTGAATTAGGTTATGGTTAATTTGGATCCGCTAGAGATAGTGAGTCAGTGACGTAACATCCATGGTCGCCCTATTAATAAATATTGATGCTAGCAATAGTGTTCAAATGCCAATACATATCAAAACTTATCACAAGGAACATTCAGCTTTGGTGAGTTATCTTTTTGTAATATTGGACATTTTTCAAATTTCTTTTAGTTTCCTCTGGACTATCATTTTAACAACATTTTTCATCTTCATTGTGTCTAAATTTCAGGAAGTATTCACTATTCTATAATACTGTACTGAACATTATATGTATTAGAGACATGCTCGATTTGCCATGTACAGAAATCATTGTCACAAAATGAAATCAGCTTCATTACTTGAAATAGGGTCAGCATTTTCCTTGTACTATTTCTATTGTTAATCAATGTCGGTTTGCTTGGATTATGTCTCCAATGTTTAATTCATCTACTGTAGATGATTCTCTGATAATCTGTAAAATATTTAATGATTTATTTGTTTGTCACTAAAATAAAATGCTAATATGTTATCGCAATGATACCCATGTGTAAGATTTACATCTACTTTATATTCAATGATTATTATAGACTTTCATTTCACTTGTATGTAGAATTTCTCAAAACTCATAGATATGTGAATGAACTCTAACATGACTGTATATCCTTAAATGGTTTTCATATTTAAAACTATATAAAATGTGTATAAATTAAGAGATTAGTATCAAAACTAATAACCTATGATATTATTGTTAAGTTCAATTCATCACATGCAGATGAATCCTCTTGTTGCTTTTAATAATGAACAAATACTCAATATTATAACTCTGCCTCCCTCATAATAGGAAAGAACTAAAAGATGATGGAAGGCCAGAAACCCCCAAGGACATGACAGAACTCTTGTGGCCCTAAGAAAGAGAATGTCAAGAAGATCAAAACCCAGATCCAGGGGCCCACAGAGCAAACAGTTTAAAAACCGATGGAAACGATGTCTCAAGTTTAGGCAGAACCCGTCCTAAGATAGAAGATTAGAAAAAGATCTTAAAGCCCAAGAACAGTTAGTCGGAGAGTACTTCAAATATAGCTATAAATTAGATTATATCAAATTAGACATTTGACCCGAAGGGACTGTGCAACACCCAGATACTGTAGATCCTCTGAAATTATTCATCCAAACAGATCTTGAGGAGCATTTTACATACAATCTGAACAAGAAAATATTTTTTACCTTCTTTGAGTCATTTTTCAGTACACAAAATTTAAAGGTAGTTTTCAGTCACCCACAGATACCCAATCATGGGTCACCACTGGTGAACATGACATAACCATGGCAACCTATTATTGGCCAAGAATAACTAAAATATCAATCATTTATATACAGTGGCTTTGTCGGACAGTCCTATGACAATGAGTGAAACAACTGCTTCAATTTATTTTTAAACAATTTCAATTTTGTTATGTACAGTTAATTCAACCCTGTGGGATATCTGCAAAAGAAATTTAGGGCTATTGATATTAGATAAATAATGCAAATTAGGTTGATTGTTACTAAACTGCAAAAAGGTGCATGAACAAAACTATAAAGTTCAGGTCAGTTGCAACAGTAATTTACTTATATACTATCAATTTTCACAAGGCAGTTAAACAATTGCCTTGAGTAAACAGTTTGTTATGATATATACACTGCAGTTCATAAATTATACAAACACCATTGGGTGCTTCACATTGTGTAGGTTGCAGTTCAGGATAATTGCTTAACAGTGGTAGAAGATAAGATTTGTATACATTGGGAGAAGGGAGAATGTGGTTTTGTAATCATACCAGGAATTCTACGGCAAAAGAATAAAAATGCTTTAATTAAGACAGCAATGAAATGTCCAAAAATGTCCACAAATTTGCAGTGTTCTAAGAACCACTGAAACAATAGCTATATAGTGAAGACTTAGCTGTTTTGGTAGACATCAATAATGTACAATCACCAGACATTACAGTACTGTACATATATATACCTCAATAATCCATGACAGTTTGACCACCTATATTCACAGAGAGATTATATCACTCCAAAATCTCAATGTCATTGAGCTAATCTGGGCAAACTATAGCCTGGTAATTGAGAAATATTTATAATCTAAACAAATCTGAAATATCCAATTCCAAAGTATTGTGACATGTATTGTATTATGTACAAATACCAAAAAATTTCCCATAAATTTGTCACCGTCTGTGTCTCAGTACAAGCGCCGGTGCCTGGGAAATATTTCAGCAGTGTTGCAATATACTGCAAATAATATTCCATCCTGACTGCACTGCACTGCACTGAGATTAAAATGAGACTATGACATTGTATTTGCATTGTAAGATATTGCACTAATGGTAATTTATAACATTAGGCTAGTTTATGGCAATGAAGCTAAATGTTTTTATTTATCAGTAAAAGACATGCAGATTTAGCATTTGCAGTGGTAAGTTTGGTCACTCGCGATATCAGTTTCATATGGACTGGGTGGTATGTAAGTATGAACTGATCCATGAAATATTTACTGTTTTTATTTGGGGGCAACCTTTTCGGTAAAATTAAGAATGGAAGTTACTGTACAATTATTATCACCTTTAATCAATTTTAACAACGACTACTTAAACACATCTTCAGATACCATAATCTTAGGCTGACTCAGTGTGTTTAGACTGCATAGGTTAGTAAAGAAAAGAATTTTACTTTTTTCCACACTGATTTGTAACAAGAGTGATTAATTAACCAGATTTCCTTTTCCTTCGGTTTAATAGCAGATAGTAAATTAACTGCAAATTGACAGCCCTAGCAGCTGTGAGTAATGTATGAACATGAGCCCCCAAACATCATCTGGAAAATCTCCATTTCCACAAAAAACATAAATTTCCACAGAAAACGTAATGATTTCATGAGTAAAATCACAGTAAGATGTAACCTGTTCACTATAGGTTGATAGAAGAGAACGAAATTGAGTGTGTTCCTGGTTCATGGATGCCGTTTAACAAATGGTCTTAAAAGCTTTACGAAGAGAGTTTAAATGGTGTAGAACAGTGCATAAATTAGTGTAAGGGACAAGTAACTTCAATGAATGAAGGAATTATATTATTACACAAATACACACAATACTCTGTTCCATGTTCTCCAATAGCACCTCTTTAATACCATAAGTAGGGGACATCAACCCATGCGCTGACTTCGATTAATACATGTACATGTATCTATCAACAATTATCAAGATCCATACCTAACACGGTGAGTAGCACCATTAAGTCATTTACTGTATTAAATAAATATTTAAGGCATGACCATTATAAATTAAGTTAAATGAGTATGTGCTTAATATAGTGTATTCTAGATCTTAAATAGGCAAGAGATAATTCCAGTGCTGTAAAGCTATAAAATTCAGAACCGTTACTGAATACATGCAAAATGTGTATAGCTTCTGCTATGCATCAATGCTCACTATATTCCTTTGATTAGCATATCTCATCAACTCCCACAAAATCCCCCTTCAGCATGTCAGCAGATTCCTTCCCCTGAGACTAAAACCTGTTAAAAGTAATTTTAGAGACTTCAAGCTCACTTCTCAGCTGTATCCATTACTTTCAGATGACCATAAAACTTACATTATCTCAAAGCATTGACAACCTGTTGTAGATTCCAACTGCTGAAAACATTTAAGCAGCCTGAGATTACTGTAGAATAACAATGCATAGGTCGATACAAGAAACATGAAAGGAAAGTCTAAAACATCCAAAACTTATTTGCACATATATTTAATAAGCAGACTCACCTGTCTCCATCATACATTTGTACTATATTTTCATACATGTACAGTAGGCTACTGTAGCAATTCTTATTTTGCAGAACTTTTAAGCACATGAAATTGAATTTATAAACCAAGTTCCTTGTATATTTAGTAAGGCATCCACATTTTGTTTTATTAATTAAATGGGTGGAACTACATGTACCTAGAATTTTAAGTGATTAGATCTTGGGACTTCCTCAACAACTGACTGTAACATTGGTCATGGCATGATCTTGTTGATGAAACTGAACTAGAACATCAATGGTGCGGCAGTGCTGCTCGAACATCATGCACAATATTGAATGTGAATGCTGTTAGAGAAGAATCATTTTGAACATTTCCAAACAGTAACCTCAAATGACCCCTACATGACCTTGGACCTTAAATTCCTGAACACCTTTTTTGAATCACTACCAAATGATCATTATCACCAACAGTGATTTATATCCATGTTTGTGTGAGATAATTAAAGCACTTGGAACATTTCTCCCTAAATGACCCCTAGATGACATGTGACCTCAAATTCCTGAACAACCCCTATGAAGTTCTACCCTATGATCATTATGACCAACTTCAACTTCCATTTATATCAGTGGGAGAAGAATAATACCTTATGAGCACAATATATTGAGCTCTCAACTTTATATAGAGTAACATTTGATCAATAACCATGCATATATTCTTGCAGTTTGTTGACCAGTGTGACCTTAACACGTTTTAGAGTTGGCAATGAAGTTTTGAACGGCTTCAAAATACTATGAAAATCATTATATAGTGAATATTTCAAAACCTACGTGACAACAATCATTTCCAAATGACCAACCTTGGGTAAAAAGTGTTAAATTTGTTTATAATTCAGACTATTTGTCTATCAATAAAATTATAAAAGGTCTTGACCTATTATTCTGTTATAATGATATTATGTTCCATTTCTTCCAACATTTGATCATTAATCACACTCTGTGTTAAAATATACAGTATGTACGTACAGTACAGCATACTGTACATGTACAGTATGTATAATTATCTTGGGTACAATTTGATATCAAGTAGTATCTACAATACAAACACGATTTACAATATACGATGAAAATTAGATCTCTGCTGAAAAACACATATGCATGCTTGAATGGCGAAAATCTTAGGCCGGGTGAGGGCGCTGTTCACCTAAGGCGGGCCAGGGGACTAATAGGATACAGGTAATGTTGTAATTGCGTAAAATCTACAGTACAAACACGATTTAATTTCTTTAAGACATTATTTCACAATTACATTTTCAAATACACAACAAATATTGCACCACCCATAACACATCTCGGCACTTTATAAAATCCAAAAATTTCTCAATGCAGGACACGTGAATCTAGAAGTTAGAAGACTACTGTTCATCATATATACAGTAGACTCCAGAGCTATAGTTAGAAAAAGCGTCCAATATTTGTGTTCACAAAGCAAAAAGTTACAGAGGCATTATCTTTATATTTATTTTTATACTCACTAATACACAGGCTCGCAATAGAAATCGGCCTATTGTGAATGACAAATCTTATTTTAATCTGTAACAGTTACCATATAACCTAACAATAGATGTGTAGGCTAAGTTGTAGGATATTAATTGCACCATATCTCGGCATCTAGGCACTTTAGAAAATCAAAAAAAATCTCAAAGGGGTTACCCCTTTAGACCCCTTCCCCTTCCCCCCACTTTCAGAGACTAAATCCAGCCCCTGACCCAGGCTATGCCACTGGTTAAATCACAAGTTAAAATAGTTCTTTATCATACTACACCAATACAATCCATGTAGAATTTGTTCTTCTGAAATCTGCAAATGATTTTAAGAACTAACTACACATGGGGGTTTATTTAATGTATATTGTACAGCCTGTCTCTCAGATGTCCGGAAGCTATGAATTTACAAACAAGTCTTCTGCCTCAGCTCTAGGGTTGCAGAAGCATGAACTGAATGTATTTTACATATCGAAATGTTCATTTCACCTGTAGACAATTTAGACATACACTTTAGTTTACATATTTACACATATTTACAGGTGTACATAAATTATTTAGTATCCATTGCATGCATGATTGCAATGCCTGTATAGGATATTTTATAAATTTGTTTAATTTTATAGTTATAATGCACATATTGACTTTTTTATCAAAACTAAGGGGTAGCAGTAGGATTGCCAGATTGGGGGGTCTACAACCATTTTAATTTTACAGCAAGATACAAGCAGAATATGATGGGTGAAATAATGACACACTGAAAGGCTTAATGTTCATGCAGTATTAAAGTGTATCATAGAAAAAGAATTACACAAATATGTTGTACTCAAAATATGGGACCTAAATACTCATACACAAACTATTAGATTGGCATATCAAATTTAATCAACTTAGATATCAGGGCAGTTCCAAGCGTTACAGAATGACAATCACAGAGCATTTTCAACTTTGAAATATGAATATCATGAACACTTTAATAAATATCAATAAACTAATGGTACATTATAACAAGTACTACTATTCACTTTCACAACTGTTTAGTTTTCCATCAATCATCCATCAAATTTATGAAATATTGATTTTCATAATTTGTGTTAATACGGAATGACGCAAAATGGACGTTTTGGTCCAAAGTAAACATTGCTCAAACTCTGTGAACTTTAAACAGATATAAAAAATTTCGCCCGGTACTTTCTGTTTCCTGGCCAACTATGAGAACAGTACCTCACGGGTCTCGCCCGAATTCCCGGACCCCATCACCGGCTTCTGGGTGATTTTAACCGGGCAGGAACTGGATTGACCAACTTCCTTCCTCGTTCGGGCAACATCTCGGGTGGTAAGCTATGTACAGAGTCCTCAGTACAGTAGCTGAACCGTTGTCGGAAGATCAATAGCCGGCTTCTCAGTGACTCCTGGCCTCGGTAGTTCTTGGGGAAAAACAGCCAGGCCAGACCGAATGCCGTTGCCGTGGGATTCGTTCCCGGCTCCCTGCCTATAATATTGGTATACAATATTTGTATACAATGCGTATAGTAATGTATATACAAGTCCAAAAAATTCATAGGCGTTCAGGCCGAAAAGCCTAAATCCGTCTTGTGGGTAACAAGGGAACAATAGGCGTTCAGGCCGAAAGGCCTAAAGCTGTCTCGTGGGTAACAAGGGAACAATAGGCATTCAGGCCGAAAGGCCTAAAGCCGTCTCGTGGATAACAAGGGAACAATAGGCATTCAGGCCAAAAAACCCAAAGCCTTAGTTCGTTCCCGGCCTCCTCGCTTGTATTGTGGTGTTTTCGGAATCCATGCATTCCTCGCCGTATTCCGGATAGCCGCCGGGCGCGTATCCATCGGTTGGAGAACCATAGTCTGGAAAGCCCTCGCTCTCGGCTTCCTGGCTATTCCCGTTGACCCTGGCTAGGGCTCGGAGGCTCTCGGCCTCCTGGCTATTCCTGTCGGCCCTGTCTATGAGGCTCTCGGCCTCCTGGCTATTCCCATCGGCCCTGGCTAGGGCTCGACCTGGCTAGGGCTCGGTGGCTCTCGGCCTCCTGACCATACCCGGTGGCCCCGGCTGGGCCACCGGATCATTTTGATGCATTTTTTCGGAGGACTACAAATCTCAATTGGGGGGGCAAGTGGTGGGGCAAGGTGCTTGCCCCCCCCCCCGCCGGTTCCGCCCCATGCTGTGTTTTTTTTGTTTGTAATGTTATCTTTATTATCTCGCTGTGATATTGTTTACTAATGAGCATTACAAAATATTTAAAATCACCAATACATGAAGTTTGCTGCCAACTTTTATAATCTAAATACATGTACGCCATAAGTACCCCAATATTGTGGGTATGCCCATTTATAATTATTGAGCATCAATATCAAAGCTAATGCTACAGTGCATGTACAAACTATAGATGATCAACTTCAGAAACCAGTTTTCAATTACCCAGTTTATTACTCTGTGATTTATTTTAATGCCTGTATATAGCCTATAACACCCAGCATGGTGTAAGAATTCACAATCATGCTCTGATCTTTCCATCCATAAATTATTATGCAGACAGAGAATGCAATCCAATTTTAAAGTACTACTAGTACAATAACATTATAATATGATCTCAATGTGGCTAGATATAAACACAGAGTCGATGGCTGTGGCAGGATTTGACAAGCCAGATAATCTTACAGTAATGTTGACATTGTATTATTATTAAGTATTATAAAATCCACAATATTTAACAAAACTATGGTACTGAATACCCAGTCCCATATAACATGTGCAATCAAGAATTACAACATTAATGCAAATTCAATACTAAATGTATGTAGGCAGAGAGTAAACAACTTGCAGACATAAATAAGTTTAAAACATTCTCAATGTGGCCGAATTCCTGAAATAGTACTGCTTTAATTTGATTAGCAAGTTAATGTTTATGTTGAGTTTTGACATTTAACATTCACAAACCCTACATTTTACTTAAAGTCTTACAGCCAGTCACTACTAATTATTAAAGACATATGAACATTTTACTGTAAAACCAACCTTCATTTTGTTGACAAGGAAGTTAATTTTAAATTTATATCAACTTCATTTTATTGAAACTAATACCACTGACATACATACAGTAGTGGTCATCATGATACAAAATACACAATATCTATTTAAATTAACACCATTTAAAAAGATTAAATTGTAAACAATTGTAAAACAATTTACCTTGACTATAATTTATCCTCCTTTCATAGTTGGTAATGCACAGCACTGGTAATATTAAATGTCTGAACAGTGCAATCAACAGCACAGACTGTGTTTATATTCCCTATGTTCATGCAGATTGTATAGTCTTGTAAGTAAACACTACAACCATACTAGCAGCTTCTCAACGCTTGTCCTCTTAATGTCACGGCATGCAGGCTCTAGCCATTGTCGCTCTATGCAACTACACACATTACGGCAAATTTAATATCCAGGGCTTGTCACCTGTCATATTAAATGTTGAATGGAAAACCTCATTAAGGTGGTTGGACCAGGTTTGGTGTAAATGAATTGAGGGTATATTTAAATTACTAATATAGTGCGTAATACACTTTCCAAAAATAGAATACTAGTTAATAAGAGCATCAAGTATGCTTCAAATGGCAGGATTTATAGAGAAAATACAGAAACTGCAAGCTGATTTTTTAAGAGCAAGGTATTGGATATGCTGGTGGCAACATTTCTCATACTCTATCATACACAATGAAGTTTCACCCTTATTCCTGAATTCTTTTAAACATTGTCACATAGATTTCTTTTCTGTATGGATCACTCTGCATCTAGACCAAATAACAAACTGTATGCCACTGTACTATACACTGTAATATTTCATACTGAATAAGGAATAATAATACTAAACAAAGTGCTTTGTGTGTACTGTATGTAGTACATGTACATACTTGTTACGTTCACATATTGTACATGCATACATGTACATGTATTACAGTACATACTTGAACTGCTGTATAAAAATATCAACAGGCTACATTACATGTACATCTGGTTCTCTAAAGTATTTATTTACTTGATATAGATAAAGTGTATTTATTTGATATATTTATACCCATGGATCAAGCATTGCATATATATGCTTTCTGTGATAATTGGTCTATAGCCAGTAATCTTGGCTTTAATTACTGTACAACGATCCTGAAGGTTGCCACTTGCCAGCTGTGTGAGTGATAGTTTGCATCACCAAATATATGTACCATACACATTTATGTATTTATGCAGGACTCAACATGCATGGCCAGTGACCTGGAAATATTACTGGCCCTTCTACATATTCATCAGCCCAATAAATGTTGTTGTTTATTTTCATGTAAAGGAATAAATACACATTGCAAGGTAATATAGTCAGTGGTCATTTATTATTGTTACCATCAATAAATGATATCGTATATATATGCTATATTGATGTATCAACAAGGTAAGTTAGTATTAAAGTAACCCTTTCAAACTGATGATTTACAATAATTTCTTGTGGAGAAAAACGCAAATAAAAAATATTATCTCATTTACTTTATTCCAATATTTGTACATACTTTACAGAAATTTGTTAGCCCAACAATATTGAGCTCACAATAAAAATGGAATAAAGGAATATTGTGCTGAATATTTGGTTCATTTTATCAATTGAATATTAAAAATACATCCCACTTGTAGTATTCTTATAGTCAAAAGTCTACAAATCCAAGAAACCAGTCACCTGAGAATTATCCAACACACAATCAACAAGCCTTGGACCAGCATGATAGTGGTTATGCCGAGCCCTGATTATATGACAAAGAAAGCTAATTGCAATTGACATGTCAGAATTGTAACACCTCTCTCTCTGCACATAATGCCCTGAGCCCCTTAGCTTACAGTATATAACTATCTCCCACCTCTCAACAAAACATATTATAATATGTACAGTACAGAATTATATGTCTTTGCTATCACTAGAGAGCATCATAGTATGATACAAAATGAATATACAAATTTATGAAAATAATACTGACATTTCAAAAATTTGTCATAATGCCCCAGGCCCATTACATATGCAGTTACAAACTGTGTAGAACTGACATGTACAGTACATGTACTACTTACATCATGCACTGTACAATAACTTAAGATATTGTACACCACATATACAAACATAAGGTTTTGAACAACATTTACCAGATGTCATGGCATGATTGATCACTTGAAACAAAGCTACCAATTAATCAAGCCCCCAAACACCCATACTTTCCTACTATAACTTCTACAGTAACCTGAGAGTACCCTGAGCTAGAAAAGTTCATTGCAATATATGGAATTAGTTTTACTTTTGATTTATACAACACTTTTGTGTGTTTATTCTTCTTTAATTTATGAGACTCAATTCCTTGAGGCATGGTGAGAACTTGAAGATTGTTACAAAAGTACATGTCCTGTACTATAATGGTAAACCTGGTTTTAAGCAGTCTGGGTCATTTTAGATTCCAAATTCTATTCCAGATTTAGAATCCACTACTCCGGGTGAAGGGGGAGTGTGACAAGTCATTGTACTTTTAATCTCTCATGCTAATGCATATCATGCTATGCATAAATTCAAAAACTTTCCTGGTTTGGATATATTTGTTTGGTAACACATTTTTTGGCCAATCTACAGCTCAGAATGGTAGCCTAAATGGCACTGTAAAATTATGTAGCACTCCATATAATGGAGGAGGTACAGTATAAGTGCTGTAATGAAGTGAACTAATGTAATGACTCAGTATATATTTATAGGCCTCTATATATAGTAAGCTTTTTAATAGTGATTTACATTGGCCTTAAGTTAGGCTAAAGTACAGATATCTAGAGCTTAAAATATATTCATGTCCTAAATACTGTATTGACTGGATACGTCAACAAATTTAGATTAGATTCTTTTGGCTCAAATGCTTTCATGAGATTTAGAGAGGATAAAACTCCCTATATGCATGCCTAGCCTAGCCACATGTTATATTTTGTTTTGTTTACTGCTTATTAGCAATAAATCTTAGCTTCATCACATTATCTGTATTATAAAGTGACACACTGCTATGCTGCACATGTTCAAAAACTTCAATGTTAAAAAATGTAACATTGCCTACACTATGCTTTTGGTAACCAGACAAAATTTTACTCCTATAGGCTATGGGTATTTTCGAGCTGACCTCACACTTCATATTGCAAAACATCACTGGTCAACATAGCATATATATCTGAATAAATACAATTTAGACATGCAGATGGTACAGTACAGTGAAAGTGCCAGCTGCCAAATGTTTTCCAATTTAATTGCAAATGTTTTTTTATTTTTTTTATTAACTTAAGTAAAGAATTGAGGTATTATTTGAATAAAAGTTGGTGTCATTTATTACCCAAATTAAAGCCACAAAAGTAGCTGAATTCTGGTTACTGGTTTGGGTATTTACAAGCATCTATAATATAGCTTATTTCAACCTACTAGCATTTTCTAATACAATATTTTCTAATATTGAGCTACTGTAAATTATTTTTATTAGATTGTTAGCAGTGTCACCTGTTTGAGCTACATATGCACACACTGCTGTCGTTCTGTGCCACAAAAGATTTCTAGGCTAGATTTTTTAGGCTATAGAGTTTTGTCAGAAAATATTTGTTGGGAAAGTCTGGTAACTATCGGTAGGCCTAGGCATATTTACTAGACTTTAGAAAGACATTTAAAATATATATATATATTTTTAAAAAATAAAGATTTTCAGTCTTTTTTATCTTACAACACAAAACACATTTTGCTGAATTTTGCTATAAATTGGACATGACAAATTGAGATTTTTGGCAACTAATAAAACAATATATAGTTAGTAAATCTTTGCAATCATTGCAAACCAAACAATGCACCTTTAATGACGTCCCTACTGGAAAACTAGTCAGAATTAGATCTGCAAATCTTCTGAAATAAGTCTGAAACAGTCTGTTTTAGTCAGAAATTTTAAGCAGATGAATTTCAGACAAAAAAGCTGATCAATTTCAGACTAAGATCTGATCTGCAAAATATTCAGACAAAAAAGCTGATTAATTTCAGACTAAAATCTGATCTGCAAAATATTCAGACAAAAAAGCTGATTAATTCCTGACTAAAATCTGATCTGCAAAATATT
>JAODAF010004895.1:243-12486 GCA_027574765.1 Molpadia intermedia
CTGTCCCTCACAACATCCTCTGAACCTCCCGTCTACCCTTCCTCACCTAGATCCTCACCTCATATCGCGTCGATAAAATATCGAATTATTGGGCATTTGGCTTGCCATACACGTGCGGTTAGTTTCTGGATTTACGGAAATGGGGTAATGAAATTTTCCATAGCTTTCCGAATCTTTCCATCCTTGTCAACTTTAATAGATGCGTATCCCTCTTTAAGGTTAAGGAACTGTGTGAGCTGATTTTTGCTACACATAGCCTATATAATTTTGAAAGGCATAGGTTGGTAATCTGGAATGGTGAAAAGTAGTTTGGGCTCCACCGGAATCTCTGGACCTTCCACTACCCAGTGCGGACGCGCCACCAACCGAGCCATGAAGCCAGATTGTGAATCCTCTGTTGGAAGTACCCAATGGTGTCTCTACTACAATCTGGAAATGCATTTATTTATTGGTACAATGCTAGTTCTCCTTTTGATTCGGCCCAATCCAGAGATCAAATTTGACGCAATCCAACCAAACACAATATAGGCCTATATCTATCTAATCTGCTGGTTGTATGTACATATATATATGTGCCGAACGGAATCTGACGCTGTGAAATATTGCCCACCCCACTGGAACCGGTGAAACTAGTTGCCCTTATCAGCTATGACGTGAGACCAGACTGGTGGTTCGAGTGACCAAATGGCGAGACAGAAGATATGAGATTATAACACCTATATTGCATATATGTTGTATGTACAACTAATTACCATAGGTATAAGTCGAATACTTTACTGAATTTGATAATAATTTATAAAGTATAACGTCAAAATAACAAAACCATTAACAACAAATGTATAACAATACTGTATAATTAAAAACATTGGTGACTTAAATATAGGCATAGGGTATCGTGTAATGTTTATAAATAGTATAACTAATCAATGAATACAAAATAAATATGAAATGAATACCTTTATCAGAAAAGACATTTAAGAAATATTTAACATACCTCTTTAATATATTACGACTAATTCGTATTCTGATGATAACATGATTTGTTATTCTGTATAGCTTTGTATTTATATAAGTTAAAGCTGAATTTGAAATCTCAAAATAAATTAATAATATTAAAACACATTAACACTAAATAGTAAGTTATATATATTATTTAGTAATATAATATACTATTTTATTTTAATTATAAAGAACATCTAGACCTAGGTTGTTGTCATTTTATTCATATTACTGCTCCAACATAGCGCATGTTGTTAAAAGTTAAATTCAAGTACAATTATATATGCATTTATATATACTTGTATATCATTAGAATAATAATAATTAATATGCTCAGTCAGTTTATAAATATAAAACGATAGGACCAGTGGTGACATATAATGAATGACAGGGCCACGTATTTGTTGCCTTGTATTAACAATATTACTATAAAATAGAGTATACTGTTAAGTTAAATTCGAATAGTATTCTAATTGAATCATTATTTATATTTAAGTTTTTTTTTTCAAGAGGTAGAAATAATGGCTACATTTATTGATTGTCTGTGCCTAGTTTATTATATAAATATTATTGTTACAATTTGTTTAATGTTATTTCGAATACATATGATATATATTATGATGATATTGATTATTGATTATTATAAGATGATTCTACCTCATGGGCAGTTGACTTGGATTACACTCCCTAGATATCCGTTTAGAGTACACCAATAAAAATACGTTTTACAGTCACCTTGGTATAGTAATGCCATATTTTTTCTCGAATGTCGGAATGATGACGTTAAGTCAATATGTGACGTAATCAGTATACACATCAATATGTAAGAGCTTTAATAAACAATTTTAAATTACTTAGGAATAATTCTGACATCATAAATTTGACGCTGCTTATATAAGGGAAACCAAATGCCCAGACCACGGTGATTCTTCTTAGACAATAGCAGGATGAACATATTATCGAAGAAGACGAAGATGTCTAAACATATTGTCCCGTGCGCCATTTTGAAACAATCAGGTTGTCGAATGTCTTGAGCATACACACCCTACTGCAATATTTTCTCTCTTCAAGTTGTATCTGTAAAAATAGAACCATAAACTAAATTATAACTACGTACGTGGTCATGAGTGTATGATCTAGGATGTAAATCACAAGATGTTGTTAGTGATACGAGAAGTACACACAGGCAGTAACGTATTGGTCATACAACAAATGATAATTGTCCCATAAATATAAGAGGTTATTCACACTAGTAGTAGTTAAAAGATTCCTAGCATGATTGGATGGGTTAATGTGACAGTTGTATCAATCATTACAATCATTATATTTGAAGTACTTTTTGTATCGCAAATTTCTTGATAGTTATACTGTACTGTCTGAAAATTCGACAAGGCCATCACGGGCAGCAATTATACACAAATAATATTACTTGATAGTATGAATAAGCATAGAGGATTCGTATATTTTTAAATTAATTAATACATCCTTTAAATTATACATTTGTAATATATAGCTGAACATTTTCGTGACTGATAATCTACAAACTAAAAAAGGCAGTGGCGTAACTAGACATTTACATGTTGGGAGCAGCAAGGGGGCAAGGATTCTGCCCCTGACCACCTCTGGTTACGCCACTGCAAAAAGGATTACCAAGGATGTCATCAAATTATGGATTAATTATTAAATATATGATTTTTTTTTTATTATTGATTCAGTATTGAACGGGAATATTTTACTGAAGATATAATTAACAATTATTTTAGTGAATAGTAATGTTCAATATAAATGTTGATATTGATAAAAGTATATTAACATGATGTACATAATTCATTGAATAATCGATATGAATATAAAATATATTGATATAGTTATTCAAGGAATTATGCATATTCATTATATATTATGTTTTTACTTACTCATATATTCCGTTTATACAGTCACCTCTGACTAAGACTAGACGTTGTTCCAGAAGTGGCTTACACTGGTTTTGCATAAATCCACCTGAATCAGTGATGCATTTACGACAGGTACACACGGCATGTTCAACTTCCTGAGGATATCTGTAAAGGTAAGGAAACAAATATGGTCCACATTACTGATTAGCTGAGGAGAGCAAAAGATACGGCTTTAAATAATTCACGCAGGTTCGACATACATGTAGTATCCCGGTTATATCGTGCAGGCCTGCAGGAATTACAGATATTCATCACGTTATCAAAAGACTACGGATGCTGCGCTGTGCTATGCTAATTTTAGATTCTATCGTCGATATAGTTATAAGCAGTTACTTATCACAATAACGTGGATAGCGATGGAGGGTAGGGGGTCTCGAAATGTGACTCAAAACGTTTACTTGTCCCATAATAACACTTTAGTATAGGCGACGTTAGCCGGGCACAGGAGCAGAAACGTTGCTACATTTTTTAAGCAAGTTTTCAAGCAAGTTATTGACAGTTATCAACGGTTCATAATCAAGTCTATTTAAATGATCATGGATGAACACTTGATGTACATGCATTCTCATGTCGATCAGTGATCCTTGTTCCGTTGACGTAAAACTTTTAATCATTCAACCTAACTTCATTCAACCTAAAATCTACCTGCTGTAAATGCACTACGTGGACCACGGGCTGATCTTCCTCTAAAGGATACGAATCATTCGGATTGAAATGAACTTTAATTGCGAGAGATGGGGGTGCTTACCTCCTGGGGGACATGTTTCGGTACATTTCTGTAGTTTGTATTAATTTCCATATGTTCTAATGTCCATTTTGTAATACAAAATGTATAGTGACTGTTGCCCTCTCAAGTGGTTCTATCAGTTGAGCAACGGAAGGAAGTAATTCAACGCTAATTTAGGAAACAATCAAGGTTTTATGCAGTATACAATCTATACATACACACTTCACATGATCAAATATTATGCCATTATCATTGAACTGGAAATCAACATCACTTGAAAACATAAAGATAAAATCATGTGTACGCAATGAAGTTCATTGTACAGTTGCGGTAATGAAAATGATAAAAAAGTGCGCTCCTTTAAAATAAAGCTGATTTTGGGGGCTCACAATCACTCGCGGACACGTCTTAGAGGCATATATTTGTAATCAGGTGACCATATCTTTTTAAGCGCCTTGTCTGTTTTCTGGATTGGGGCTATATATAAATCTTATTTATTATTATTATTATCTTTATATACTTGAAGGGTGGGGGAGAGGGTGGTGGTGGATAGGGGGATGTATTCCGTGTTATATGCTACATATAGGATATACCACTCTTTTCCTGCTTCCTTCCAGTTTTGGGTGATTTATATATATTTTCTTATTCTCAATTTACATTTTTCGAGGATATACTCCCTAGAAAAGCTTTTCGTTCATTTTCCTAACAGGCTTAGTTGCTTGGTAGTTGTTAGTTTGGCTGGGGTAGGTGTGATATCACAAGGTTGTTCTAAGATATTTCATTTATTGTCATGACGGCGTTCATGATATCCCGGTAAGGTAATATACGCATTATGTTAGTAAAGCATTATTACACAATCATATCAAATCAACAACACCATCATATTACACGCGATTGCACGGGAGAAATATGAGCAGGTATACCATCAGTGAAGTGCGTAGCTGAAGTGCTGATAAGGTGCATCAACCGGCCCACAACAACACCACAAAAACATAGTAACCAAATATCATGAAGAATATGATGATCATCATGTGTAAAGCATTACGATGAAAACAGTTTACAGAGTACGATCCCGTTGAGCCTGATGAGGGTCTTAGGGGCTCCCACATAAGGTATTGCCCATTATCCCCACATTTCTAAATCCGGCCCTAATCCCGTGGTGCTTTTTCTTGACCATTGGAAACACCATGATCTCACAACAGAATTAATATAGAAAATACACCATCACACCGGAGCAAAGAACTCATAGTTCGCATATGAGAATGGAAAGCATATTATGGCATCTGTGCGCAGCATAATGACTTCCACATGAAAGCAACGTGCTACCGTACTGAAGTTTGACTTACCTATCTGTGCGACTTGACACTTCATTGACCCATGGACATAATGCCCTGCGGTTCAATGCTGTACCCGGTTGTATGTTAATTGACGTGAATCTGCTGGTATCGTAGATAGGTGTGGGGCCGGTCACTTCTTCAGTTGTTATATGTATTACCATTGCCGTTGCATTTATATACCGCTCTACCAAATCTACAGGTTCATCACATGTATTTCCGATCACTATAGAGTTAAACTGTTCTGATTCGTCTTCTCTATTCTCATCGTCACTAAATGGTACAGTCTGAAATTCCTTTGACGAGATTAAAATGCCCTCTTCATTCAACAATTCTTCAAAGGAAACGATGTAGTCAGCATCATCGACAATGTCTTCATCTTGTTGTTGTAGGTGGTTGTATGGGGTAGTTACGTCCGTGTCAACTAACTGACCGGCATGCATCTTCTGGTTGATCTTTGTTTGCATTGATGAATGTACTCGGTCATCTTCGGATAGCGTCGCCTTCGCCTTTCCGTCATCGTTACGATCGATAATAAAAGCTGAGGTAATGGCGATGTAAAAGGTGCACATGACAACAATCTGAAATCAAGAATCAATTTCGCCGTCAGTTAAGTTTGCAGAAAGTAACCATTTATAAGTTATTGCTAAATGATATGACTTGAGATTACCATTTGTTTAACCTGAGATTAGATTATGTGTTTGTATATAGTTTTCTTTGGATATAAGAAAATTGTGGCTAAGCTGTCTGTGTGTCTGTTGTTCTGTCTGTGTCGTTTGCAGATGTTAATGTTTTTCATTGCCTTAGCTGCACAATGATACATGTTTTTTTAGTTTTTTTTACCATCATATGTGGTTTTGCGCTGCAGTTGGAAGGGTATCGTGTCAGTTTTACATAATGCGTATATGATACTAAGGGAGAGGGTGGAGGGTCATATCAGGAGCTAGTAGACATATAGCAGGGGTGTTTGGATGGACAGTAATGTCAGATTTTTGTTAGATCTCGCTAATGACTTTGCGGACATCATGACTTACCCACAGCATCGTGTAGTTATAAATGTTTGTAGTGTTATTAAATAATGAAGAATGCACTTAGGAGAGCAATATCTATATAACGTCAGACGACAACAAAATTTATTATAATTTTATTTTGCTTAGAATCACACTTTAAAAGGAGCCATAGATGTAATAAAAAGAAGAAATTCTGAAGAAGGAGCGAAAATAATTACGAATATAAACTAAAATACAGATACATTCGGTTCAAAATAATGTCAAATTAACACACACCTTGAAAAACGTAGGTGTATTTATGTACATTTCTGATTTACACGTATATTTTATATTAAGCACATACCTTAAATGTGTAGTCCATTTTCTAAGTCTGCTTTTGTTGAATTCGAGTAAACTTTATAATTGATTGTAATTTTCAATTGAACATTTGTCTTTCTAGAGCCAGTATATATACTACATTCTGCACCAAATCAGGTGCACCAATTCAGGTGCCTACGAATCACAGGCACAAAAATAGGCACTCAGCCAATTTAGGGACTTTCCCTAAATTTGAGTATATGATTCTCGTGAAAATTATGTGTATAGAAAATACTCCAACGCGGAAGTAATGTCTTCACATGTTATATACAAACCTATATAAATTAAGTGACGTTTTCATGCTGGAAAACGGAAAGATTACGGTAATTAAAAATCTTTATTTCCAGGTTTCCATGTTGTCACGTTTTACTGATATATTGATTAATAGCACCAATTAATTTTCAACTGAGCTACTGTGTTACTAGAGTCAGTATATATCATATATTCCACCAACATCATTGTGCTCCAATCTAGGTCTACGAATCTCATGCACAAAAATAGGCACACATCGCATTTAGGGACTGTCCCTAGTTTTGAGTATAAGATTCTCGTGAAAATTATTTGTATATAAAATACTGAACGCGGAAATAATATCTTCACATGTTATATACAAACCTATTTAAAAGTGACGTTTGAATGCTGGAAAACGGAAACATTACGGTCATTAAGAATCTTCGTCCCCAGGTTGCCATATTGTCACGTTTTACTATTATATTGATTAATATCAAAAAGTTTCAAAATTCAATATATTTCGGGTGCGGTAGGAACCCCATCATATAAAACGTGTTGCATTCTTAACAGAAGGTTAGGCCTGTTATTTTAACACTATACTGTGTATAGAAACGTTTTGCTTGTTAGGAACAACAACGCTTGATCGTCAAAAAGTAATTAGCCTAAAGTAACTACAAAATCTGGAACAACAAAAAAATAACAGAATATACAATAAAAAATATTTGATCAACACTACTACCAATAAATGTCGTCAACATGTACATTCGTGGCCCATTTGTATCCCATCTGATTTTTTTAAACATGAGAAAAATGGGCGCTAGAAACACGGGCAAAACAGAAACGCGATTAGTAACAACGCTGATTATAAAGTCTGACTGTAATTGAAAGGGAGAGAAAAGTAACCCGAAATACATAAGTGAATGACTGTTACAACAACACCGACACGGGTGTTCTCATTGATATGGCTGAAAGCCTATAACCCCAGGAGGCAAGGGGTCCCAAGAGGGCATGTAAAACCACAGTAATCCTCACTGGATGGCGGTTTTTATATTGTAAATAATATAAGAATAACGGTACATATACATGTATGAGTGTATAGCTTTACCTAACTTAGACCTACAGCATCACTAACGTAATTTACATGTTACACAGTGAAAATGTCTAACGTTAGCACATATTGGGCCATAACTATAGTCAAAGCTAGCGACTGATTCAAATGCTGTGGAAATTTTCAGTAATTGAGGAGTGTTGAAAGTTATTATTTAGGCTACAAACTATTATTAATAATACTATATATTCATGCATTGTTTTTTCCTTCTTATGATTTCGTGTGTGGATTCTGCTCGTCATAGGGTTAATGGTTAATGTTGCTTGTTGGCCAAGCTCTCTCTATATACGGTTCTGGAAAGCGTGGTGTGGACCGCACTTTAATACGATATTCATGCAGTGAACTATTTTTGACATATCTGCATGTGAATGCATGGCACATGGTACAATGTTTATGCTATATAAACCCGTGCACAACTCAGTCATCGTAACATATGCTCAAGACAAACCATGCAATGGCGTGGTAAGCAACGAAATAAAAAAACTAAAAAAAACTTACGGGTCAATATTGAAATCTTAAAATTATACCTCTACCGTCATATACCTATATATATCGCTCTAAGTACAACTGTCTCTAGATATATGTATGAACTTAAAATATAAAATTAAATACAAGAGCGAAGTGCTTGAAGCAATTAAGAAAGATACAGTTGAGCGCATTAACATTGATTTTAAAATGTGGCCGAAAGTGAAATTTAAGAAAATGTATTGTTTTTATGATAAATATGTTTAATTTAATTGTATAATAATGTAAAAGTAAAAAGTTAATAAACTGAAAGGAATTAAATTAAATGCATTGAGTCAATATCACGTTCACCATTTTCCAACTTGTTAACCAATATGTGTGTTGATTACCGCATTCCCGCCGCTCTGCGGTGAACTATTTTTGACATATCTGTTAATGTACTACCATACGTTTCCTTTAAACCAAGGAAGTCTTTAAACTTACCTTTCCGGGTCACTGTGGTTTACTGCGATATCTTGCTTATTGAAATGTTTGAAAGATAAATATAAATTATACCGTAGCGAAGGCATTAAAACTGGGTTAGAAATGTAGGCAGGCAAAGTGGCAAAGTACAGGGAATAAGGAGTGGAGTCTCTGGAAACTCTGCGAATTTCTTCAAACGAGAGGTGCTAAGCGTCCCAAGCTTGTGATTAACGAATACTCTAATACACGGAGCTTGAAGTACCGACTAGGTGATATAGCAGTCGATGGAATTTTTCCTGATTCCTCGAGATACAGGTAGCTACTCGCAGTTTCGAGGTCAAATGGACACTGTAAAGACGGCAGTGGCGTAACTAGAGGGGGCAGGGGATGAGGCTACATCCCCCTCTCAAAAGTCTTTCCCCCTCCCTGATGCCCCCCAAATAAAATGTCATGAAGATTTAAGTTGCTCAAAAAACACACACAAACACAAAGTTTGCCTCCTCTCTCAATACTTCAGCCCCTCAGATGGAAATATCTAGTTACGCCACTTTAATAGAGACGTATGTGTGATCTGCTTTCTTCCATCGACTAAAACGGTTTGTACAACGAGGATTAATCTAACAACGGAAACATAACTATGCACAGAAATAACAAAGAACAGATTTTCTTACATAGTGTCCCAGTATAGCATTATACGTCCGAATATGTCATTTGGCAATTGCCTTGCACTATAAGTATTTTGAGAATGAAAATGTGTGTAAGTAATAGACGGTCACCTTTTCTAATGTCGATGACATATCATGCACTATTACTATATTTCCTCGTTTGCTTCCGTTCAACATATTATAACGTAATTTAAAAAGACCATATAGCAGGTTGTTCTTCTAACTGACGTCAAAGTAATTATGTTGCTGTTCCATTGTTTACTTCCGTTTAATATGTTATGACGTAATCTAAAAAAGAACATATAGTAGGTAATTGTGCTTCTAACTGACGTCAAAATATAATTTTGTCGCTGTACATGGTTTGCTTCCGTTCAATATGTTATGACGTAATCTAAAAAAGAATATATAGCAGGTTGTGCTTCTAACTGACGTCAAAGTAATGTTGACGCTTTTCCGTTGTTACTGACTGGGACTTTCCGTATTTCAATACAGTGTTCGTATAGAAAAATAAGTACAAAATAGTAAGAAATTCAGTTATGCAGAGACGCACATATGACAGTTTGAGATTTTAATAACGTCCAAATAATGTTGTCGTTGTTTCTATGGTTACTGATTGGGATTTTCACTATTTTTAAGTTTGTATATTGTAGTTTGCAACCACAAAACTTTGTTTTTCGAGAACAAAATAAGAAAACCAGTTTTGCAAAGGCACACGTTAGACAATAACAATTGTTATGAAAGTCTATATGAGAAAATATTTGACGCAAACTAATGTAAGTAATAAAATTAAAAGAAATATGTTACCGACTTTAAGCTAGTAGCCTACATGGCTACATTAGCTACATGTAATTTCATTTAAAAAAAACGCCCAGATTCCAGGTTCAATAGGATGATATTTTAAGATGTCGACGTAACGATATTCGACGTACTCTGCACCGTTGCCTCATTGGAGATATCTCATAAATATACAAAATAGCTAAACAAATGTGGGGAATCATGGAACTGTTGTATAAGGTATGGCATTACTGCTCTACAGCTCAAGTAAACGAGGATATCGGAATCGATTTGCATATCGATTTGTCCCATTGCTCAAGTAATCATTGTATATTGTCATGTAATGATATCCTAGACACTCATTTAACCTCCACACTGAATCAGTGGTCCTTTAACCTTTGAGAATCGCACAGCCAGCAACACTTTGGGCCGTAGCTTCGTAAAGCTAACAAGTCATAAGATTTTGGATTTTTTTTTTATTATCAATTACTAATGATTTGTAATTGACATGACATGTATTGGAGAAATTTCATTTCGAACTGCATTATAGTCACGTACACATCTAGTGTCGCTGAAGATAAAAGGGTTTAGATCTCCAGTCGTGCCCTCGATCAAAAATATAGTCTTAACATAAGAAATTCTATCACTAGCCATTTACAAACAGAATTGACTGACAGTTTCCCAAAGGTTAAAGGACCGCTGATTCATTGTGGGGGTTAAATGAGTGTTTAGGATATTACATGACAATATCACACAAGCGAAGTATGTATGCACCTCACACCATGGTATGATGTTGGAAACGATGGCCATTGATCATGCGTAAAAACTACATACCATGGTATAGTGTTGAAAACGACGGTTCGTAAACAAGTAAACATACACCATGCTACATGGTGTTGGAAACGACGGCATTTTGATTGATATGTTGTCGGATCAGATCGATCGAATAGTAGTGCTAACACCCTATATAGTACCACTATAAAACAGATGAGTTGCGAACATCATAGTCAATAAATGACATGGGGAAAGCATTAAATAAACTGAGAAAGCCAAACCAAAGACTAGAATACAAGTACATTTTGCGGTTTATTAAATAATGTATTCATTGCAGGTCGCATTGTAAGTTGCATTTAATAGATATAATAATTATTAAGTATAATAGTAGTAAAAGTATTATTGTTATATCATGTTAGGTTTATAGAAAACTGTTTTAGAAAACTTGTTTTACGTGTTTTATAGAGAATAGAAGTGTTTAATTAGGTTAATATTAATAATGATAGTAATATAAAACATTTAAATATCGCTAAATACACTACCAACGGTGCAGCCATATAAATATGTAGGAAATATAAACATTGTAATTTGCATTTAATAGATATAACATAATTTAGTAATAAAATAGACGTATTTTTATCATTGATGTTTCAAATTAGGTATAAGCTATATATAAAACTGTTTTAGAAAACTTGCTTTACGTCTTTTATAGAGAATATATAGAAGTGTTTAATTAGGTTAATATTAACAAAAAATAATAATATAGAACATTTATATATCGGTAAATACAACTCCAACGGGGCAGCCATCTAAATCTGTATGAACATTTAAATATTGATAATATTAATATCAAGCTTCAAAAGCTTTCTTAAAAGGAAACTTCTTTAACTGTGACTTAAAGATAAGTTCCAACGAACTGCACCAAATCTAAAGATCCTCGTAGTATATATAGACAAGTAACTGGAACAACATAACGACTGTCGTTGAAACTATGGAGACATTTAATAGGTTGGTAGGGACGTACAACCTCGTGTACATATGGTGGTTATATGAATACATGGCACATGGTACAGTGTTTATGTTATATAAACCCGTGCACAACTCAGTATTCGTAACTTATGCTCAAGACAAATAACCAAACCATGCAATGGTGTGGTAAGTAACTAAATTAAATAAAAACTCAAAACTTACGGGCCAATCTTGAAATCTTAAAATTATACCTCCACCGTCATTTATCTATATATATCGCTCTAAGTGCAACTGTCTCTAGATATATGTATGAACTTAAAATATTAAATTAAATACAAGAGCGAAGTGCTTGAAGCAATTAAGGAAGATACAGTTGAGCGCATTAACATTGATTTTAAGAGGTGGCCGAAAGT
>JAODAF010005006.1:0-12483 GCA_027574765.1 Molpadia intermedia
TCATATTTATTGCGATTATTTATCATATATTACGATTATTGCTATTTTTTATGATTATTTCAAGATGATTCCGAGTACTCATGTTCTTTAAATATTATAATTTTTTGGAACGTAACGTCCAAACATTACGTGCTTGAGTGATTTGGGGCACAAGTTTTGTTTCTAGGGAGTAATGAGTTGAAAACTAACCTTGCATAGATTTACAATGAAACCAAGTAACTGAGAATAAACCAATGACTTACACACTAAATTCAAATGTCGGATACATCATAGTAGAAATTCGTACTTGGTTATGGCGGACAAGCTAGATATTTATGGTACCTACAACTTACCATAATATGACTAATCCAATTTTTGGCTAGGAAAGGTAGCAGTTTAGGAAGGTACACCCTATCCTACTTTACATTACTTTGATGGAGTGATTTCATTATTTCATCACCCAACAACACACTACGAAGTTTTGATTCAATCTGTCTTTTGTTTTTTATCTTTGACCCCATAACCTCCGAGTCATTGATATACACGAGGTGATCACCAAACAACAGGGTTCCTGTAGTCACCATAAGACATCTACACGGAATTTAGAGTTAAATTGTAGTGGCACAGCTGGACAATTACATTCAAAATATTTTTTCCACCATCTTGCCAAACAGGACTTTTCATGGTCTATGATAATCATCAAGGTAGGGCTTCACTCATTTACATTTAATACTGTGTGCGAAAACATTCACGTCCATCATATTCAATCACTATGCTATTGTTATAAATCGGCTATTTGAGCTTATGATCATGTTAGAAATATAAACTATAATGTTGTTGTCATGAACTTACCTATATTTGAAGAATGACGTCTCAGATGATTCTAGAAACTATAAGAAACTTTCTCTATTGTATCATTTGATGGTTGATTCATATTCCTATTGATGGATATATAAGAGAGCACACAATCGACAAGAGAATACGTTAATTTAATACACGTTTAACAGACGGTGACTGAATGAGTTATTTGTTAGAGGATATAGATGATATTCGGGTTACAAACACGGTAATTTAGTCAAGAACCAGTGGGTAGCTAAAACTGACTGAATGGTAGCATCGTTGATGGACATCACCCCACGTAAAGTCAGAACGTCGACGACGAACACAACCTCGGGAGAAGACCGAATTAGTGAAAGATGCTGAAAGGGCTTTCGCGCCGTGTAAGTTATATAATATTAATTGTTTAAAAAGTATTAGTATTAGGCCTAACAAGTGTAAATCAAGTTAACATTATCTAATCTCTGTAAATTCATTATTCATTATTTTTAACATTACGAAATTATAGTTTGAGCTATAATCAACGGAGTCTTCTTGAACGTTTTATTTGAACGTTTGTATTTTTCGAGCAACTGAAGTTTTAGTCAAATATTATCCGATTATTCGAAAAGAAACAACTTAAAGGAAAATTCCACTCTAAAATCCTGAGCCCGAGTTTGTGACAGTTGTTTACATGCTATTGTATTGTTGTGGCATAATTACTACCTCGTTAGGTTTAAAGAGAGAGGGCCCTCGGTCCCAACAAAAATAGGAACTTCAATAAAATGACACCATACTGGTGTAATAATAGCTTACTTCTTGCTGGTATTAACCAGCTTGATATAAAATTAAACAAAAGTAATTATTGTCTTTCAAAATGTATTTAAGCAAATTAGCCCGTATAAATAAACTCGGAAATTGCACTAAACACACAGCCAATGATGGGATATGTCAGTAACATGCAGAGATAAATAAGAAATTGATCTACCCGGTTCAGGATTATATGTAACATTGCATGATTTTGCCATGATTACTAGGAATACATGAAGGTTTTGTAGTTGTGTCGTGGATTTTGTTAATAGTGCAGGTAAGGAGACGATAAGGCATATAAACGTCAACAGCTGCACATGATACAGTTTAATCACTATTTGTTGATACAAAAGTAATATACAGAAATTGAGAGCATTATTTTTTTAGCTTAAATGACTTTTTAACATATACAAAGAATATACAAAGTCTTGAAAAGTCACTATGGTTATTATTACTAAGGCGATATAGTTTGCGTTTTTGAACAAATTAAATATTGCATGATCTCCCTTACATGTGAATGCGATTGCACCTTGTAGCCCCATTAAGAGACACTACGCCCCTCTGGTATCTGAGACAAGTTGAGACAATCATTACAATATGTGTGCCTGAGTTGATAAACAGGTTACAGTGCTTAAATACACGGTCGAACATACCAGGCTGCACTATACCGTATACTTATTTCCATGAGTTTATATATGTATACGGGGAGGGAGGGGTGAATACAGAAGTTTATGGGGCCTATAATTTATAACATTTAAAATATGTCATATATAAAATATGCAATTCCAAGTGTTGTGGAGTGCCAGTAATCCTATAGTTTGCAAAGTGTTGCCATAGGTTAACAATGTCGCAAGATCTTCCATTTATGAAATGATTATTGTATCTTATATCTATATATGTAACGTGGACTCATGTAACGTAATAAAACTTACATAATAATTGTCTATTAAGTTACATACATACAACCTAATTAATATACATGAAAATTCATGTCTATGAACGGTAGTAATTGCAGCCCAATAAATCTTACATCAATAAATTTATGTATAAACAATTAAATTCAGTATATTAAAGTTGGCTTGAAGAATCTCACTAACGCGAGCCAACGTTCGACCAAATATATATATACCACCAATAAAACAGTTTATAGGTAGCCATGTGAATTGTATATATCGGCTAATATTCTCGATACACGACACAACGTCCGAAGCTGGTTTGCGATATCTGACACAAAAACAATTATCTTTAGAAAATAGAGTAGCACTGTCGCTGTATACGGTCATTTGATATAGATATACATTAGAATAAAACACCATATTGTGTCATAGTTTGGTTGCTACGTAAGTAGCTGCTTGTGTGAGACCACTAAAAACTTCAAAGATGATTGTTAAATTGCGTAGATGAGTTACAAATGTTATTAGTTATGTATCGTATAAAATCCACTGACCATTTTATTCTTATTATTCTGACAGAATATAAATTATATTAGACTATCATTTGCTGATGCCTATGTATGCTACCGAAACGTTAATACGTTTCAATAACGCTTCTCTTGGCGTGTATTTTGTTTGAGTAATATTCCACAATCTGTTCCAAAAAACAATCACCCTTGTAACCTCATGATAATGCAGTGTTTATGTTTTACTGTCAATACATTTTTAAGCAACATTGAGCCATCATATCAAGTATTTTTGAGTCTATGAATACATATACTATAGATTTATTGCAGTAACGTCAAAGTCGCTTAATTTGCCCAACTGGCGTTTATGCGCACACTGCATTAAATGTACATGTACGCATGGCATATTTTCAAGTGCACAAATCGCTACATAACTCTATATTTAGTGGAGGAATATACTTAGTGGAGAACATGTAATTTCAGCTGTCGAGCAAAGTTACCGAAATTTATGTATTATATCACATAAAACCCTTCGATGGAAATTTTGTTATTACTGGCAAATGTCCTTTAAAAATGCCCAAAAATTATGATTACAGTTTATGTATAGATTATGACAGTAGGAAACTATCCCTTGTTCAATTACTATCAGCTAAGTATTAGATCGGCATATACATATAATAGGTAATATTGGTAAAATAGCATTCAGTAGAATAACAAATTATTTTGAAATATACATATATCTAAACTACGGTGATATCTAATGACATCAAGTGGGGAGCACAACTTGATCATGTAGTCAACATCTTTTTAATATGATAATAATAAGATCACTTATATTAGTCTGGGAGCCAATTTTCAAACAAGACCTATTTTTGGAGTTTGCTGCACCCCCAGGTGGAAAAGGTTTGACACTTATATGTGGTAGATGAGAGCATCTGAGGTATTTTAAGACTGGTGTGGACAGCCACTATATCAGCAAAGTGTTGGAAATCTAAAATCCATGGAGGTACCTACTGGCATCCGTCAACCAATTTTAACACCATACCCAAGTAAAGACCTTTTTCAACATTATATTTAAAACATATAACGTTTGTTTATTACACCATAGCTCATTCATCTAAGTGTTAAAATATGGACATCACATAGCTATTTCAATTTATACTATTTTGGTAGGGGTTAGGTGTAAGAACATTTCCAAATTTGACGTGAAAGGTTTCTATGCATTCAAATATATTTCAGCCTTAAAAACAAAAGACATGCCATTCAGCGCTGAAGGCCAACCACGACCGAGAAAACACCTTACATACAATGAATGAAGTGACTCTTTTCATTAATGAAGAGATCCAGTTATTTGCTCAGCAGTTCAGTGCCGAACACAGAGAAATTCCCAGACATTTTTCTACTGGGATGAGTACACAAAGATGGTAGAACTCCAGTACATACGTGCAGAGAGAAAATGACTATGGAACCCTGAGCACTACAATCTCTATATTACCATGCTTCTTTGCCTATGCCCGTATGAAATATGCTCGCTGGGTAACTGTGTATGTGGTAGACATGCGACTATACTCCTAGAAACAGCCCCAGATGTCGAGTTCAAAGCATATCATTCAACCAGATCTGGTTAGACATGGCACTGAAACAAACGGTTAACCGTCATGTGAAATCAAAGGGTGGAGTGATCGGATTCAGCACAATGCCACTAGCTATTCAGCGCAGTGGCGTAACTACTATAGGCTCGGACCGTCCAAAGCCGGGGGCCCCCAACCAAAAGGGCCCCAGGCCCCTAGCTGCAGAGCCAAACCTAGGTAGTATGCAAGAACATTACAATCTCCATGTGAATACAGACACCATGACCATGGGTATTAATGTATGTGTCGGGCCAGTAGTGCAGGCCTACTCTATCTAAAACAGAGGAGCCCCCTGTCCCCATTAGATCCTGGCTCCTTATTTAAACCTTATCTTGGTCCGATTTTCTTCTCATGTGTTTGCTGAGAAGACTTAGCAAATTTAAGGTTTGTGCCGGAATTGAAATTGTGCTTGCTTATGAATGGAAATCAGCCATTGAGCGTTACAGATAGATCAGATTATTAGATCAGCTGTTTCAGTATGTTGTTTTTTACTCATGTAAGTTGTATATATGATGTATCCAGTTTCCTTAATACTTTATTCCATGATATATGGTTATAAAGAAGATTTATAGATGTGTCAATAGTATTGTTTTGTAATTTATTTTGATGCATTGTAACATAGCACAAAATACATATTGATGCCTGTATTAATGATTAAAATAGGTGATAGGTCTCTAAAAATCAATGTAAATGGCCTTTAGAATGCCCAAATCTTCTGAGTTCCAGGTTTCAACCCTTCCCCACCAGGTGGCATTTAGCGGCGCCCTGACCCCTGAATAGGGGGCCAAACATTACGCCACTGATGCAGCGTTGGTTTCTGACATCAAGGCTTGCACATATTTGGCAGTGCAGTTGTTCATAAAGAGGCAGGCACACAGAGAATGGACAGGGATGACACAAATGCCCCAAATCAATATCATACATGTTCTCCGGGAGACAATGACTAATCCCTTTACTGTGTGCACAGATAACAGTTATGCAACTAATGAACATTGCCACTGGAACTGTTGCACCAAAAGTGAAGGGTGCTGAAGATATAAACAACTTTGTTGAGCAGCGACCCATTACATGTACATATCAGGTGTGTATAAAAAACATAATTAATTACCTATGATACTGATATTGATGTATACTGATATTTTACATTAGCAATACAATTAGAGGTTAGGTTTAGATCTTATGTCAATAGAGTCAACAGAATACACAGTGAAATGTATACAGTATGTTAAAATACAAATAATTTTAATCTATAGCATAGTTGGTGTTAATTGTAATACTGACTTCTCTGGTGGTCTTACATTTAATTTGTTTTTGAATTATGAAATTCATTGCCTTGCATATGCTTATTATTTCCAACTTGTTTGTGTATTTATGGGTACATTTCTTGATGCAATCACCACAAATAAGCTGCCCATATTTACACGCCTGAGGGAGCAAGTGAAAGCTAAGGGCCTTGGAAACAAGACCATCCCTGTAAGTAAAGAACGGGAGCTCTTCAGCTAATCCTAGTTGTAGCCAATACCAGGAAAATCAACCTTCAAGAGGTTTTTGATTTTGAGTTATCATCTGTACCCATTTCACTAGCAAAGCCATATAGCACTCTTTGCAAAATGGCTAAGAGCAAACTGATGGTTGAACTTGAGAAGAATGTTGGTGTTTCATCATTACTGCCAAATACCAATGTTGCCACAGCACGACGTAGATGGAATAACCTTAATCCAGATGAGAAAGGATGCAGGAGCATCAACATTGTGAAAACTATGGTACAGTCCTCCAGCTGTTTAGAAAACATGGCCTGAAGCGAGTTGATGTTGTCTTCAACAGGTATGACAACGATCACTCTATAAAGACAGCAGAGCGAGAACGACGGCAACAACATCAAAGAGATGTTAACATTGCAAGGCCGAACACACCACTACCAAAGAAATGAGAGAAGTTTTTCTCAAATTGAAGAAATAAGGCAAATTTTGCAGGATTCATCAGCATGTCCTGGTTAGAAATGGCATGCTCCCGCTTTAAATCAGGGCAAGTTCTTGGTGAATTTTCTAATACAGAGAAGGACGTTCTGGTTTACGATGAAACAGCTACAGAGGTATCGTCTTTAACATCCTCGCATGACGAAGCAGACACATGCAGTCTAAGCTGCCGGCACTTTTGCAAGAGTGGTAATATGGTACCCAGACTCCGCTGTTGCTGTCCTCTCTGTTTATTTTTGTTCAAACATGTGCTCAGTTGTGTGGTTCAGAACGGTTCGCTACATCCCTGTGCATGAGATTGTTAGAAAGTTCGGCCAGCAACTATACATGCGTTTTCCCAGCTTCCATGCTCTTACTGGCTGTGACTCAACCATCAGATTCAGAAGAAGAGGAAAAGTCAAGGCCTGGCAGATTTATTTAGACGAAGCGGATACATGTCAAGCCAGGGTCTCGGAGATGATAACCATATGACTAAAGAAGTGCAAAAAGCGGAAGTGTTTGTTGAAGCACTTTATGACAGGAATGGAAGGGATGGGAATATCAATTATCTTAGGTATCGATTTGTCTGTCTGAAGCAGGCAAGGAATAATGTCATGCCCCCAACAAAGGACAGCTTAATATAGCACACCAAGAAGACAGGCTATCTGTGCTTTATTTGGAAGAGAGCTTGGGAGGCTAAACCACAAATCCTTTGACAGAAAGGCAATTAGCCGATGACACCATTGTCCCAACATTAATGATCAAGCCTGTTTCACCCAAGACTCTATTATAACTGGTCAGGTGCGGCTGTTTTGCCATACCAGTTGAACAAATATCACTCCATATATTAACATTTTATATTTTCTGCTTGCCAGGTAATTGGTGGAGATATTGGTACATCACATATAGTAGTCAGTTGATAAGTTTGAACAGTACAGGCAATTATATACATAATCGAAACACAGAAAACAAGGATTTTGCGAACGATTTTTGACCAAGCTCATCTTATTTTCACCTGTGTATGATTTATAACTTTTTATATTCTTATTCGTCAACTTCTAACATATTTGCCAATATATTCCAGACATAATGAGCCATTGTTGGCCAAAATCTATCGATTTCTGCGGAAAATAATAGCAATATTTTATTAATGGGTATGGCTTCAAAATTAGTCAACCGACATCAAGGGGTTACCTCCACAATTCTGATATTTTAGCACCTTGCTGATAGGGTGGGTGTTCACACTCGGTCTCAAACTGACCCAGAGACTTTCTTCTGCCACATAGAAGTGTTATACCTTTTTCACCTTGGGGGTGCAACGAAGCGTCATTTCAATATCAATATCATATGCATAGTCAACGATATTTTATAAAAAGTGGGGGACAAATGATAAGAAATAAATTAAAAATATTAAATTTGCACTCTGCCATCATAATAGAACGGTTCCTTATGGTTTTTATCTTATTATCAGGGGGATGAGATATTTGAGTTTTAACTAATTTCGTCTGGCGGCCATCTTCAATTCAAAATGGTCGACATTTTTAATATACTTTGGCCTATATCTCGACTTGTGAATAACATACAGGGCGAAAAATATGGCAATACCCATGCTTGTGATATTAGGGATTACAAAATGTCTATTTATTAGGTTGATACTAATTTTGTTTGACTGTCAACATGAATTTTCAAATTGTCACGACTAACCCTGTTAAAGTTATTTCATTTTTGTGTCACCCTGACACAAATCAGAGCACAAAAATCATATGGTTTAATTTTAAAATTAAATTAGTTTTGGTGCTATTTTAGGTGAAAATACATTGTAAGTTGTAAGTGTCCCAGTAAGAAAAAACAAACATTGGTTTAATGGTAGAGAATGAAGTGATATATAATAAAACTAACTTTACTTAGTGGTGTTCATTATCTTCAGTTTCGCTGACTGAAAAAAAAAAAAACATGGTGATGTTGCAACAATCCTTAGTCGCGTTACATTTACAGAGTTCAATGCATTCCAAATTGTTACTCTTGCAAGTGCACTTTATTGTAGAACACATAGTCTTCCCACAGTTACATTTGACAAGGGTGGCAACATATTCAAATGCAGCCTCTAAATGTGTTAAAACTGGAACCACTTGTTTCACTGTTGCTGACACTCCACCCAAGTTTACATGGATCGGGAATTGTTGGATGTAATATTATATCTTGTGCCCATATGCTGGCTTGTAGATGGGACCGATACATATGTTGCAGAATGGGTCCATATGTTGGTGGAAGTTTATCAATGCCCTGAGTAGGAGTTAACTTCATGAATCTATTTCACTTAAGTTCAGCTGCATTTTTGGCAGATACATCTTTTGTACTTAACAAAATGCAAATAAACTCCTCACAACCTGCTACAACTCTAGATGTCCAAGGTCGGTTAGGGATTCAATCACATTGTTAGGGCTTCCATAACTTTGTTAAGTGGGGTTTTCTTAACTACTCTACTTATTCTTCCAGTTGTGTTGCACCCTGTTATGGCATGTGCTATAGCCCTTGATTGTCCAAGTTTAATATCGGTTTTAAGTAGACTGCTCTTCTGTTTTGAGTTGTATCGGTGACAATGTAGGTATTGAATCCTACTTCTGGCAACCACCTCAAAATTAAGACCCATCAATTTGTATCCTGTGTGAAAAAGTCTACTTCATTACCAGAGTTGGCAATTTCAAGAGCGTGAAGCATCATGAAGTGTCTGCTTCCTCTTGTGTGCTTACACCTGTAGTGCATATCAGATCTGTTGATGTTTGTCAAGACATTTTTGTAACTGTTACCACTGGCATGGTGCAAACTGCTATCGCTTTATCTGTCAGAAACAGAGTGAGTCTTTCTTTGGATTTTCTACTTGCCATAATTTTTTAATATCTTTTACTAATGTTGAATCAACTATAACAAGGTCTTCACACCCGATACTATATTTTATGTCATCCTTAAGTGTTAATTGCTTGTGGTAGTTGTCAAATATCAACCGTCTACAAGCGTATTCACGTAAGGCTGAATTTATACTATTGACGAATGCCTTCCCCATATCTTTAAATGTTAAAATGCATTGGTGCTAACTAGTGTCTGAACAACAGCCATAGCATCAATTATTAAGTATCTCTTTCTTGAATATTGTTCAGGGGCTTCTGCTTTAGGCTGAATTGTGGAACGATGTGGCTCCTCTCTTTGGTAATGTTGATTTATGTTACTTCTATGTTACTATCATGTTCCTGTTATGTGTCTATTGATGCCAGTTGGTTTGTATATGTGGCAATAGTTTTATCTGCTGCTTCTATTTGAGACTTGTTGATTTTGTCAGAAGAGGTTGTTTCATTTGTCATGGTCTTATCTTGTGTCATGTTTGCATTTATTGGTAGTCTCACTATGTTTCTGGCAGATAAAGTGATAGTAGATTGCACCAAGCTTGTGACAACAGTTACAAGAAGAGATGTCTTGACATTAACAAACAGAACAGATCTGATATGCACTACAGGTGTAAGCACACAAGCGGAAACAGATACATTAATGATGCTTCACGCTCTTGAAATTGCTAACTTTGGTAATGAAGTAGACCTTTTCACTCAGGATAAGGATTGGTGGGTCTTAACTTTAAGGAGGTTGCCAGAAGTAGGATTCAATATTCTATATTGTTACAGATACAACAAGGGCTATGGCACTCTCTGGTTTTTATGCCATAACAGATGTGATTGAATCACAAACCGACCTTGAAGAGGGTGATAAACCATCATCTAGGGTTGTAGCAGGTTGTGAGGAGTTTTGCATGCTGTTAAGTACAAAAGATGTATCTGTCAAAATTGCAGCTGAACTTAAGTAGAAGAGATTCACAAAGCTAACTCCTACTCATTGATAAACTTCTACTAACATCTGGAGCCATTCTGCAATATATTCTTTGCTCCCATATACAAGCCAGCATATGGGCACAATATATTATATTACACGCAACAAGATCTCGATCCATGTGAACTTGGATGGAGTGTCAGCAACAGTGGAACAAAACTTGTTCCAGCTTTAACAAAATCAGAGGCTGCACCTGAATATGTTGCCGCCCTTGTCAAATGTAACTTTGAGAATACTATTGTTCTACTATAAAATGCACTTGCAAGAGTAACAATTTGGAATGCACTGTAAATGTAACGCGACTAAGGATTGTTGCAACATCACCATGTGTTTTTTTCAGTCAGCGAAAATGAAAATGCTGAACACCACTAAGTAAAGTTAGTCTTATTATATATCATTTAATTCTCTACCATTAAACTAATATTTAGTATTTCCTAACTGGGACACTTACAAATGTATTTTCACCTAAAAAAGCACCAAAACTAATTTAATTTTAAACTAACCCGAACAACCTGATTTGTGTGTTTTAAGGGTGACAATGAACTGACTTTAACACGGCTAGTCGTGACCATATGAACACTCATGTTGACAGTCAAACAAAATTAGTATCAACTTAATGAATGGAAATTTTGAAATCCCTAATATCACAAACATGGATATTGCCATCATTTATAGCCCTGTATGTTAGAGGTCCCCCATGGTAAAGTGACCCTTGATGAGGGGACCCCCAGTTTGAGGTAGGGGTAACATTGTAGTTATTTGTGTGTCTGCGTGTGTGGATGCGTGTATGAGTATGTGTGTGTGTGTGTGAGCAAAAATGTGTGTCGCAAACTCCTCCTAAACCGCTTATCCAATTAACTTCAATCTTGGTGGGTAGTTACCCCATGACCTAGAGGTCAAAGGTCAAAGGTCAAATTAAGTAAAATCACATTTTGGCCATATCTCCTTGTGTAAAACTTGGATTTGCATGGAACCTTCACAGTTATCATTGGTACAATATATTCTAACAATTATTAATATTAATTTGCATATAAAGGTTAAAGGTCAAAAGGTCAGAGGTCAAAACCCCATTTGTAGCCTAAAATAATGCGATTTTAGTGCAAATTTTGAGTCGCGAACTCCTCCTAAACCGCTAATCCGAGTAACTTCAAACTTGGTGGGTAGTTACCCAATGACTCTGGTGTCAGAGTCAGAGGTCAAAGATAAAATTACGTAAAATCACATTTTTGACCACATATCCTTGTGTAAAACTTGGATTTGCATGGGATTTTCACAGGTACCTTTGGTACAATATATTCTAAAAGTTATTTATATTAATTTGCATATAGAGGTCAAAGGTCACAAAATCAGAGGTCAAAATAATGGTAGTAATGAGATCTGCAACTCCAGGGATTGCCCTCTTGTTGAGTTTATTTGATGTCATACAATAATAACATGTCTTAACAGTATTTTGATATAAACTATTGACAAAAAGAAAAAGAGAAAGAAGGGTACTATAATGTAGCTTCAATATTATTATTACTTTATTGATTCACTCAAATAGAAATAATAGACAAGTTAACAACATTGTTTAAGTTAATGGGAATGGATGTTATGTTATGACTGTTGAGTCGAGAGAGTTCAATAAATAGAAAATGGCTACCATGCAGTCACTAAAACAAACGACTTTCAGTCTTTTTAAGTATAGGACCAAATAGTTATGTATATGATGAAACATTTATTATAAATTAAAAATAACAATTATCAAATTTACATAATGCATGCAAAATATTTTCTTTTCTACTGCAAAAAATATAATCAAAACTCTTATGCAAATATTTGTCTGTATAAATCCCGATTCGATTTACAAGTTGATTTTTCATTACATTACATCTTCTTTAAAAAAATATGTTCTAAGCTATCAGTAAGCTTTTCAGCTTGATGGTTTGATATTAGTTCGCCAGTTTTTTGTGCATGCCATTAGTGGATTTAGTTTCACGCGTAAATCAACTTTATTAAAAAAGCCGGGGAATTGAAATCA
>JAODAF010005114.1:0-12481 GCA_027574765.1 Molpadia intermedia
ATATATTATCTTAGTCAACAGTGCACGAAGTTAGTGTTTTAATCAAATCAAGCGATCATTTGCATGCCATCATTTTTTGTGATACGGTTTTATTTTTAAGTACCAATTTTTTTGTATTGAGATAATCCCTCACCACTTTTCAAATCAGACACTGGACCAATATTCTCTGCTGTGACTTTTAATAAAAAAAGCAAACATAGTATTGTTCTCTGTGCTTGAAAAAATGAGTGCTTCCACTATGTACTTAGACAGTCCCATGGACATTACACATTCACACATTTTAGGAATTCAAAGTAAAATACTTAATAATACTTAATTCAAATGTATGATGTTCCTTATAATAAATCAAAGATTTCTTTAGTTTGCATCATGGACATTAAAGTTACATAATGGCTTTATGTAATTTAATGTATATCTCAGTGCAGCACGAGAAAATGCTCATTTGTGATGTATAATATGCATTTATGCACTTTAAATTGGTACTTAAATGTTTGTATACAGTGTAACTTACATTGTACCTATACAGTTTAGAAACCCTAAAACTTGTGAAAACTTCATATGACAATGTACGTATTAAATTAATATATTGGTACATGTATACTGTAACGAAAAAAGTAAAATAGCTCGGCCACAATTTAGTCACCGAGTTGTAATAATAACATGTACTGTATACAAGATTATTAGATTCATGATATAAGTTGGATCATGCCTGTAAGTTGTATCTCTCTAAGTTAAGACCATGACAATTTCATCATGACAATTACACACTAAAAGTACCTATTTCACAATACCGAAAACCACCAATCATAATAACATTTCCATCAAACATGATAATAAATTTAAAATGGTAAAAGTGCAATAAAAGTTTTTGTACTATTTATGGTTCCAATATCTTGAAACTGCATGTGTTAATCTGTTCGTCTGTTAACAATATGCTAGATGTACTCCTAAAGGTCACAGTACAGTACAGTATAACTACACAAAAACAGGTAGCTACATGCATGTACATGTACAGTATATATTATATTACTGTATATGGTCTCATAAACCTATTAAGTGATTGTTACATGATCATAGTAATTATAACAGATGTTCAAATATGAATGTGAAGAATCAATTCCAGAGTTGGTATACATGTGCAGTGTTGGCCCACCCCTCCCATGGTACATCAGTCCCATTCCTCAAGCCGCCGCCTCCCACCGTGTTGTGCCTTGTTAAACCATGTTGTTTGCTATGATATGAATTCACTGTCTCAATGTCTTGAGATGACTTCAATATAAAACTAATTGAACAGTTTATTTCTCGGGGCGATGAACAACAGATGGCAAGATACTTGAAGTCCAATCAATCATCCATTGTTTAATAGACAGATCATATATGCAGGTGGTAATTCATCAGGTGGTGAGTGAGTATGTGCAATAGTCATAGAATTATAATAATTGCTTCCATACAACATACTGTATACTCACAGGCAGATCCAGAGGAAAGAGGTGGTATAGGCAGGGAGGGGGCTGGGAGGGGGAGGGTTACTGCATGTTAGATAATTGTAAATTATAAAGGTTAAGAAAAGGTCCTGGTGGTACAATATGGTGCTCAAATTTGGTCCTAGCCCAATATTGGCTCACCGTGCGTATACTGATGATTCAATGTCACCATAGCAATATAGATATTAATTCTGTGAACTCATTTCAATAGCAGCCACTTTTTGATCAAAAAGTATCCCAAACAGGTTGTTTTTTTACCAAATCATATTTAAAATGTTGAATTTCAACTTATATATCATACTGTATAGCTGTATTGGTTTCAAAATGGTGTGGTCATAAATTATCACCACATATAAAGTTAGAGCTTCTTTTCACTCAACTTCTTGGCAACTGTAGACCTGTAGTATTCATTACAAGCTTATTGCTTGATAGTACACATAGTGTCATGTTTCATTTTGGGTGGTTCGACTTTGCAAATGAAGCATATTTGCACATACCGTATTCTTGTTTTCTACTTAAAGATCATCAGTTGAGTTGTTTGATTGGTTTATCAATTCGGTCAATATATGGTATTTAAGAGAAATTTTAGCTAATTTAATAAGATCATACACTAACATTCTGCATGATGACCAGTTGTTCTCAGTCTTGGCCCTTCTGAGTTTCTATCGATGGAGGAGAGCACAAGGTGCACACATCTTTACACGCTCACGTGAAGCTCAAAACTAGTGGTCACCCATTTTTATCAAACAGGGAAATTATGCATCCAAACAGGGACCAACAGGGAAATGTCCCACAACTTGCACCATTTTATTTCGAGATTTCACGCCAACAGGTGATCCAATTTTGCAAATTATCAAACTGGGTTCAGGATTAAATCTCAAGCTTCTGGATACATCAAAAAAAAACCCAGGACTTATTTATACACCAAAATCACAAAAGAAAGTTCTATCTGCAATACACCATGCTAGTCTGCTAACTGCGTTAGACATTTGGAATGGGATTATATTCTTGCTTCATGATATTACTGCAAAAAAACAGCAAACAGCTAACTAAAACTTAAATAATGTATCTACCTAGACAAAAATCCACATGAACAGCTTCAGATAAACCTTCCATTATACTAAAAAAAATGAAGATCAAAATTGTGTTTTTGATGGTTATTCCCATATATATAGATTACATTACCTTTCCTACTCATTAAGTACATTTCAAGATAGCACTGTGCAATGGTTCAATTCAAATTGTTGGAATAAAGTCACACTTAAAAATACATGGTTGATCAAACAAATTCAGTTATGTACCCGGAATCGATTTTGATTTCTGCATATATTCTAATCAACAAAGATGCATGTTACTTGTTAAATGTACTTCAATAAAATATGCAGCCTTTGGAAGACTTAAAGGGTAGAAATGATTATGATGCCCTCACACTATGGCCAAATGTTTCACGTAATATAAATATGTTGCATGCTCATGGGTGGAAGGGGAAGTGGGGAAATATACCGCTTCAATTTTCTAGTGGTATAGAGAGGAGGATGCTTTTTTGGTCAGAAACGCAAAGTAGAGTCGTTAATACATTTTTTTCTTGTATATAGGTTCATAGTTCCCTATGTACAGAGTTGAATATATATATATAGTACCATTTTACAGATCTAAGCACTCCTTATTAAAAAAACATTAACACCTCCTCCCCTTTGACTCCATGTCTATATTACACTACCTCCCCCACTCAAATACTATAAATGCCCTTGTGCATGTATGCTCAAGGAATTGAGTTTTGGAAAGAAAAAAAAAGGAGTGAAGAAGCTGAAACCAGTATTTTATTGTTTAACTGATGATGTTAAAGTATCCATGAAACCATCTGACCATTTTGGCATATTTAGGATATTTTTGGGGTGAACACAGGTTTTGGAATTAGAAAACAGGATTGCCTGCTACCATGGTTACAAGAAAGGTTTGTTACAGGTGTTTCTAGTTTGATATTACTATATATACATACATACATACATATTTATTTTTAACCACTATTAAATTTGTCTTCTGTGTCTAAAAATAAATGAGCCGAATATTTAAAATTCCATGCAAATTACAAAATCACATAATTGCAACATTACATGTCTCATACTGTAATTAAACACTTAATGACGATCTTAGGTCTTTCCCACCACTCTCATCGGACTTAATGCTGATTTTTCCATCTCCCTTCACTGCCACCAGGTCCTGACTTAATGCTGATCCTCCATCTTCCCACACTCTCCTCTAACTTAATTAATGCCAATCTTTCACCTCCTCCCGGCCACTTCTAACTGACTTTAATAATACCAGGCTTCAACCTCCTGGACACCTAACTTAATGCCAACTCGAATCTTCCCCGCCTTCTCCCAACCCACACAACTAATACCAATCTTCCGCTGTTATACTCACCCACATTTGAGTGAGATATTCAGCAAATTAAACATTTAAACTCATGGTGGGTGTGTAGGTTGCCCATATTGAGTACAAGACCTCTATTGACTTTGGTAGAGGTCAAAGGTCATTTGAGGTCAACAGGTCAAATTACAAATTCATTGTAATCAATCTAACTCAATACCACCAACTTGGATTAAAATCATAGTTGGTGGGTGTATATATTGCTTATGTAGAGTATAAGTACCTTTTTGTGCATCATTGAAGTCAAAGGTCATTTGAGGTCAAAGGTCATTTGATGTCAACAAAGGTCATTTGTAAACAAAAACCTTGTAATCAGGCTAATTAATTAATCCCAATGTGGATTAATCCATGTTGGTGTGTAGGTTGCATGCCCATATTGAGTACAACAACCCTATTGGTTTTGGTAGAGGTCAATTAGATGTCAGTTGAGGTCAACAGAGGTCAAATCACAAAATCCTTCTGATCAAGTTAATAATGCCAACTTGGATTAAAATCACAATCTCCTTCAACTTAATGCCAATCTTTCACCTTCTCCCGGCCACTTCCACCTGACATAATGTCAACTAGAAGCTCCCGCCTTCCCATATATCCCACACAACTTAATGCCAATCTTCCGCTCTTATACTCACTCACGTTTGAGATATTCAGCAAATTATAATATATAAACCAAAATGCTTGAATTGTTAGGTATTTGGGAGATGTAAAGACTCCATCAATTTGATCACCCAGCACTTAAATGATTTTCTAGATAAGACTTTGACAGATTCGTAATTAGTTTTACCCTTAGGTTATTTTTTCAAGCAAGTGGCAGGTATTTCTTTTTGTCATTTTAAACAACCTGTCTTTCATGTCATCCAGTAAATGAAAGACACATTCACTGGATACTTTGGACAAGTGATTCTTGGACGTACGAGAGCATGCCTGGAGCTATGGTCAATACATGTACATGTTATTGAAGCAAGTTACGCAGTGGCTAGACGTGCATGTATATGGCTGAAGAGTAAACAACACGGCCTCATGGCTTGCTAATTTTGGCCAACCTTTTCCCTTTCTATACATCAAGTATTGTAGTAGTTGCTTGTGTTAATTCAAATATGATGCTTGATTAAATTAGATGTAAGAATGTGATAATTATCAACTAAACAGAACTAATTAGTTTCATAGGAACATAAATTTTTAGAATAAAAATGGTGGCCATGGGATCATGGTAGTGACATCCTGTGAGTGAAGAATGTGACCATTTTCCTTCCATAATTAAGCTACTTAATATTGGAATATGTGAAAGGAAGTTCAGCAAGTATAATTGCTTGTAAATAGTACTATACCCAAACCAAGTTTGGGGGAATTAGAATCAAATTTGGACAAGCTTTAATAAATATATTAAAATGTTTTAGTAATACCAATAATTGCACAAACAGTCTTCATCAAATCACTTAAAAAATACCAGTGGGTATATTTGGAAACAACTATATATAGTGACTGGGTAAAGTTGATATTAGTTGGTATTAATCGCTATAAGCAGACTCAAATGGTTCTTGGACAAAAATCTTGTCTACTCCGGTTCTTTTTAACCAACAACGAAAAAGCACCGACCTAAACAGGTCTATTTAAAATATCAGTTCTCATCCACCCATGCAGGTTTTACAATCAATCAACATTTCTGCTTTTCTGACAGTTTTGGAGTTACAGAAGATAAGATTCAGTGACAAAAGAACAGATGAATCCACTGTGGTAGATAGTTGGAAATTAATAGAGCCAATTTATAACCAAATATGAACCATGGTGAGTCTGCTCATGATGAATACACATGTATGCACATGCCAGTTGAAGTAGTATTTTATTTTTTATTTTCCGTGTCATGTCCAGGATGGAAAAACTGCTAAAAACAAGAATAATCCCGATCATTCGAGATATTTTGTGATGCCAGTATCTCAGCATGTACCATAAATAGATCTGAAGTACCCAATTAGCGGCCTCTGTTTACAGAAACTAAATCCCTCGCAAATTAGGAGGTTTTAGGAAAATAAATCATACTGTTTAGGTAAGAGTTGCCTCCTTATTTTTTATTCCTTGCCAAAGGCAGAAGGAATCTTGGCATTCATGATTTTGTGTGTGTGTGTGTGTATATTAGTTTTTTTGGGAGGGTTTGTATTTGTATTAGTCTGATAAAGACAAAAAACTATTTGAAGTCCCTGGTAGCAAATAAAATGGGAACAATAGGTTCTCGATGGGAATGCCTCCAGCAAGCAATATTCCCAAATTTATAATTGTCCTTCTTGAGGCACTGGAACCGGTTTTAGTGGGGGGGAGGGCACTAATGCATTTGTCTCCTCATATCTTGTGGCCTGAAGCTGCTGATTGGAGAGTCACTAGAAGGTTTGTTTTTCTTAAAAAAATGAAATACATACAGTACTACAGTAGTACCATTTGGCATCTAAGCTCTCAAATTGACCAATCACAGTAAATTTGAATCAGTACAGCATAGCTGCTCATTGCATGCTTGACTGTAGTTGATCCTGGATTATAAACAGTGATATTAATTATAATATTATGAGATTTTACATTTTCTTTTATTTTTTCTGAACAAATTAGTTTGCTTATGCAAGGAAGATATTACTAATGGGAAATGGTACCTTTGTTCACTGAATTAAATGATTGACATAGAACATATTCTAATTAGCACACCATGTATAGCAATTAGCATTGAATAATTTCTTAGCAATATTTAAATTTTACCTTTATATTTGGTGGTTGTGAATCTTATTAGCATAATTTATGCAGAAGGAAAATGTAGAACAACATAAAACAATATAACTTGATATTGCTACTACTGTAACTTACTTACCTTGCTGAACATCCATTATCATAGTCCAACTTAATATACATGTACGTCTACATTTTATATGTTTGAATTTAAAATTTTGAAGTACAAATGCTGTTAGGTTACATTAGGCTGAATGAACTTTCAGTTTTACAATTTAGAACATTATTTTTGAATTTCTAATTTTTTTTTACTGGCCTGCATACTGCATAGTTAAGCAGGTTTAGAGACCTAGCATGCTAGACCCACTAGACCATTAGGAAAGCAATATATACTAGTAGGTAAATCAATAAAATCATCAATCAACCTTAACTGTTCTGACAATGACACTATAATTATAATAATACCCAATCTTCATAATATATACAATCTATACAACCACACATTTATTTAAATGGATAACATTGAAGTGACATCTAGGCCTACGGTACATGAAATACTGTTTTTTACAGTGTGTAGAGTATATATCTCTCCATGTGAGCCTCATGATGCCATTGGCAGCATTAATAATTGAAAGGACAGGGGCCCCATACAGTACTATTAATAGATACATGTCAGCCTTAGAAAATCAATTCAGTTGCAGTTGTCACGGTGAAACACAGAGCAAAACTTGGACTGGAGTCTCCATTTTACTGGTGCAGTATTAAAGTGAAAGACACATTCTTTTTTTAGATTTTTTGCATTTAGCGTGTTCCTATAGAAACCCTAGTTTTAAATCTGGCAGCATCCTTTGAGGGATTTGTTCATATTTTTTGCTTCATTTTGGTATATATTGTAAGATTTATACAAATTTTTGCCTTACCTAGAAAAGAAATAAAAATCCCTTGGTACCATCCATGATCCACACTCCCCATTTAAAATTTATTTGATGTGATATACATGTTGTAACTTAATTTCCCGCATTGCTCTATCTATTATTGCTTTCCATGGAAAACCCATGTTTGTGTAGCTGTCATCTGGCTTCAGTTCAATACAAACATTGGACGTTAAGTGTCCTCATGTCAGTAGAGAAACCGCTCTCAAAATACAAGTATGAACTCAACAGTATAAGTATACATTCAATGCATCTGTACACTTTTTCTGTAGGATGAAACTGATGCACATGAGAGTAGAGTAGGCCTTTAATGTCTCCTTGACAACCTGATCTGTTCTCTGATTGAAGTTCCGTCATTACAAGATTCTCTATAAGATATATATTAAGGTGGGACTTTATCATGATTGGCTAAATTTGAGATGCTACTGTATATGTAATGGCAACTTAAAGGTTCAATGTTACTGTATTTCAATTTTATTGGGAGCATACAGAAATAGACACATGCATTGTGAGCATTATCATGTGCCCTAACTTCACTATGAGCACCATGGTTCTTGGTTGAAAATCCTGTCTATTCTGGTTCTTTTTAACCAATAACCAAAAAAGCACCATCTTAAAATATGGTCTATTTGAAATACCAGTTTTCACCCACCCAGGCAGGCAGCTCTTACAATGAATCAACATTCCTGCTTTTCAGAGAGTATTTGGAGTTGCAGAAGAGAATATTCAGTGACAAAAGAATCATGAATCTACTGTGATAGATATTTTGAAATCCATAGAATAAATTTAGAACCCAAATTGAACCATGGTGAGTCTGCTAATAGTTCATCATCTAACATATATTGTATTTAATTGTGTTTAGAACTTGTCTAATGATCTGAAGGCTACATATATACATCATCTTTAATGATAGAATTGGCACAAATAGGAACCACTTTAAGTCATTTTCCCAACAGGAAATGCACTGAAAGCTTTTTGAAAATGGTCCTTGAAAATTGAACTTTGAATCACATTACGGCTTTCCTATGATTTGTGGTATTTCTACTTAGTATTTGTAACAATATTTTTAAAGTGCTTTGATGCATTTTGTTAGACTTTATCATGAAATCTTTGTGACCCTTGCTGGATAATGATGTTAATGTTTTCCTTATTTATATATATATATAATGAATGACTGAATGATGACTATATCGACAATGACATTGTTTCCCTTGTTCATAAAGGCAAGGTGCCAGTACTTGGGTAGAATTTCTCATTAATATATTGTATATATATATATAATGAAAGGAATTGATTTATTTGCAGATTTTAGTCGATATATTAATGAGAAATTCTACCCAAGTATATACATCATAATATCATAATCAAAGTTCCACTTGTTGGTAAATAACATATTCATAAATTATCAAAATAAAGGTAATGCTCAATAGCAACATAAATTAATGAAATTCTAAATATTTTGGACCCCTTGTCCTTCTCTGTAGATAAAAATCTGTAGACTTCCTGGTTCTCCTTCTGCAGAATTTCATTAATTTCTGTTGGTGTTGAGCATTACCATTATTTTGATCATTTATACATATCATAGATGACAGAGTTGGGGTGTGGCTTAAGTTGCTATATATATTAACCAGTTTTGATAAAGTATAACTATACCCGCTAGTTATATTAAACTTTCTTAGCATCATACTGTGCAGTGATCAGATATAATTTTATGAAGACAGAATTATTATTTAGAATATGTTCATAATGAGTAAACTTGGTATTGGACTTTAGATCTGGTTGAAGTGGATTGTACCACTCTATTAAAAGGTAGCGACAAACTTCTCTATTCAGCCTTACACTGCATGCTGGTGAAAATTTGGAATTTCATAATATTTTGAGTTTGAAGACGGAAGGGGATATGGAGAAATTGATCTGGGTCCAATTATTGTCTTAATAAACTAAAAAGAAAAGAATAGTCACATAAAATGTGTATCTTATAAATAGTAAGGTATTATATATAGTAGTCCTCATGAGATTTCCAAAGTGGATTTTCATAAATTGTGTTATAATTAAGAAATTTAGAGCAAAACAGTGGCAAATGTTCTGTGTGTTGTATGGTATAGTGGGATATGAAAATCCCAGAACTGAGATTTTCAGAGACATATTTTCTTGAAAATGTATTAAAAATAACATCAAAACAAACTTTTTAATGTGATATGTACTAAGAGGCAAACATGAAATTACGATCATATATATTAGCATATTAAAGATGTAGCCTATAATTAGGGGTTAAGCAATGGTTGGTTATACGCTGGATACTACACATGATCGGAATATAGTATTTGGATGCACAAGGGGATGCAAAGTCGGAGTGCTTCCAAAAATAGCATTATTCCCCCAGACCTTTTACCTTACAATCAGGATTGAGTATTTTCATTGCTTTATTTGAGTATTTTCATCAATTATGAATGAATTATATTAAATTAACTATGTGTGGGTCATATATGGTGTTAGCTCTCAATACCATATATGACATTTTAAGATATTAGTTTTATGTTGGTGTTTAGAAATATTTCTAATAGAAATACTGTTTTGCTATTATTAATGAACTTGACAACATGTCATTTATATAATAAATAAAAAGAAAGCTTCATACAACATGAAACTTCTGTGATTTCTTTTCTTCCGCGAGGCCTTTCTTTTTTCAAGGACATGTACTTGTCTTATTAACCCAGTTACCGGTACTATATCGTGTAGCCTGGATTTTTGCATAAAATGCCTTAAGGGAAAGGAACTTGTTACTCAATTCTCATTAACATGGATAGTGAAGAAGATCGAATATCATATATGCAAGACAACAAATGTTTGTCATGGCAACATGCACAGAGAAATCATAATTTCCTAAGTATGCATGTGTAATGTACTTCTGTTTGAGATAATTGACTTAAACTTGACCTAATTAGTGTTGATATTTTGAAGAAACAAAATTATCTTGAGTGAAATTATCATCCAATGTGATCAGGGGAAAAATTCACAAACTAAAGACAGAACATCCATATTCAAGCTAAATATATTTTAAGGCATAAGAAAATATTAACTTATTAAGTACTCGTTTTCTACGGTGATACATGTATCTACTATATAGTCAGCAGACAGAGAAGAAGGGAATGGGGGTGCCACAAATCGGAATTGCTTTCTAGAGTCAATTTCTAGTATTGCTTGTTTGTATTTCAACTTTGCCATCATTCTGCACTTCATGCATGACGGATGTGATAAATGTTCTGCTACATTTTAATGCATGGTCAAAGTATTATTACATATACAGTTGTATTAACAATTTACAGCACTTACTAACTTACCTTGCTAGACAAACATGGAAGAAATAAAAAGATGGCGAATTTACGTGACACGTTACAGAGGTGACATAACATGCCGGGTGAATCTGACCACTTTTTCTTCAGAGAAAAGACTAGTATGTTTGAATATAATTATAGATACAGTTTGGTTTAGGTATTCAATTTTAGTCACATATGTTCCCTTCCCCTTTTCGCTATTGGTCTGACTGTTGATTAATGCCCCCAAGGGATGTTGGATATTTTAGACAAGTTACATTGCTTACTATTAAACTTATCTTGCTGAACCTACATTTAGCGAATTTACAGTTACTGACTTATTTATGTAGCAAATACTACAAGTGTAATATTTAGCAAGAACGTGACATTATAAAAGAGAATTGCTATTAAAGAGCAGCACTTTTAGTATGCAACCTAGCTGTATGATGTACATGACATAGGATACAGGCTCATGCAACCTAGAAATTACCGTAAAATGTGAAATAGTACTCAAGTTCCATAGCAGGTTTCAACATAAATCTACATAACAAAGCATTTATATGATGCATCAATAAGAGCAAATTCCAGCTCTCAAGAGGAATAACATTTCGCCTTTTGCCATCCCAAAAGAATTTCAAGAAAGATTTTACCTAAATGTCACTGGCAATATACTTTTCCAATCTTCATAAATAAGTCTTATTGCTGCAAATTATAAACAGTCCTTGTTTTATGATGGATTATTTATAGACTACATTGTTGCAATGAATTGGAAGAAAGATTTTGTGGTTTTATGTAGTATTAGAATTTTAATTCCATCTTTCTTACTTGCAAAGGTCATAAAATAAAGTTTCTCGTTCACTCTCTCCTTTGATAGGATGATTACTGAAAAATCCATATGATACTTTTTCATGGTGGAATGGAGGGGGTGGGGGGCAGCAATGGAATTGGAGGGGTTGTATCGAGTGTTAAGTTTAATGTATCTAATTTTGTATATATGGTATATATTTTGCCAAATCTAGTGACTTTAGGTTCTTTGTTAATTCTTTTCAGCTTGGTTTTTCACTAGATCTATGATAATGTATTTTGGTCTTGATATTGCCTTTGTGGCACATTTCTTGTGATGAAATGCCTTCAAACACTTAAACTTGTTTATTCATTCAATAGAGAAAAGAATTCATCCAAATTTGATGAACTTGAAGCCAGATGTTTTTTGGACATAGAATTCTATTTTGGAACATTGAATTACTATAAAGTTAAATAAATTTGCTTTATATGAGAATGAAGCCATGACATCATGACATATACTCAGTTTCCAACATTGTCTCAATTTATAAACAATCTGGTAAATGCCTATATAGCAAATTTAACAGATACAACTTGTCATTAATAATAACGTTTAGCTATAAATTTTAAATTACAGTAATACCCTATTTGCAAAGAGTGAAAACAAGAATTTAATAGAAACAAAACATAATTTACTCCAATTCCTTCCTAACTTACCTCGTATTTCTATTGTATCCCTAGACTTGCACAAGTCTCTTGTGTTGGCCACAGACCTGTCCAATTTCCATATCGACTGGTTTCTTATTAGTTTGATAGGGCGCCCTCTGTTCCATAA
>JAODAF010005225.1:0-12478 GCA_027574765.1 Molpadia intermedia
TAGGACCAGTCAACAATACCTGTTAAGACCAGTCAATACCTGTTAAGACCTGTCAATACCTGTTAAGACCAGTCACCAATTACCAATTACCAATTTTTTAACAGGTATTGACTGGAATTTTTACCTGGGTACACTAAGCCATCTCAACTAACAATAATAGAACAATCCTATACAGGGCCAACTATTACGTAATCGTCCCTGACATTAAATAACTTTATAATGATTACATTAAGCCTAATCCTGCTTAGTGGACAATGGTCTGCAGGGCTCCCGGCTCATCCCATTCAAAGTAGGCAATCCTATTCAAGGTAAGTAGACTAGCTCTAACAAGTATCCAAGGGTAGCTGGCTCTTCATGCGGGCTCCTCGGGCTAACTAACAAGCCGTTGCAGCATTACAATATCTTTATTTATATATATCTTTATTTATATATATCTTTATTTATACATACCTTATATTTCACTACTAGTTTCCCCCATCTGCTGTGGAGATGCCTTTATCAGCAAGAGGCCTTGGTCCTTTGGACGTTCACTTTGGTGCAATGGATATTAATATCGACCCTGCTATTACAGACTACGGGATTGTACTCCCTGGTACATCTCTGTCATCTAAAGGAGACTTATCTTCTGGGGCTTACAGGTAAATTAACATAATACATGTATGCAAACTTTAAACAGTGAAACTGATGTGCACATGGTTGTGATGCAACTGAAGTCCCATCTTTGTTCTCCATTTTCTACAGTTTTCCTATTTTGTATCTACATGTCTAGCTATATATTTATATCCCACAATGATTCTATTAATCTCTTTGATCCACTGCTTAACAAAACATTATGCTTTGTCATAATAAAGGTTATTCCCTATGCCCCATAAATCAATACAACCCCCCACCCCTCCACCATCGCATTGGGACAAAATGATGAAAGTATCAAAGTTTCTGCCCTTGCAATGTTGTATGGTGTGAAATGGCTGTTAGGCCTCTATAAGCCTCACAATTCAATTATATTTTACTCTCCCATTTTCAGTTAGGATTTTGTTCTTTATGATAATAATCACTAACACTCTAAAATACAGAGGTAAAAACGGACACAAACATAATACTGACATAAAATAACACTATGTGTAAAATGCTACCCAAATTATCTGCGCCACAATTATGTACGTTAATATCTCTCTATTTCAGTGTTAATGATACGAAGTCTAATGCAAGTCATATGTCGTCCTATAATGCCAAGGTCACAGATTCAGCCTACTCGACTGGTATTGGGACTTCTCGCATACCCAGTAGTAGCATTCCCTCGGCTGTGACGGCTAGTTCCATGGACCAATCTGTGCGGGCAGCCTATGGTCACGGTCAAACTGTCTCCAATCAGAAGGTGGGCTATCTTCTCACATAGTTTTTTTCATTTTGGGGAGGAAGGTGGCCAACATCCCTGCACTCAGTCAGCATATCAAGGTTCCCTGGAGGTTGGGAGGGATTTGGGAGAGTGGTATATGACTTATGACTTTTGTTCTTCTGAAAATGCTTGAAGAAGATTGTTTTTCTGATTGAACATCTTTGCCAGCATATCAAGGTTCCCTGTGGGTTGCGAGGGATTTGGGGGAGTGGTATGTGGTAAGATTTATTCAGTCATACATTAATACATAAAAGTGAGTATGTAAACACCACTAGGTATTCCTCATCTTTAAACTAGTATTTGTATTGTTGCAGTTTGTTTTGCTTCCAGGTTTTGCTAGTCTGTGGGTATCTTGCCTCTACCCTACCCCCTTCCCCCCCCAAAAAAACACAAAAAAAAAAACACACACACACCAAGAATTCCAACATCCTAGTCATTTTCACCACAGAATGCTCCACTTTTATGTTATTTCAACTTTTCAGCTTGCCCCTGATCCTATACCACTTCCAACACAGAGTGAAATGAAAAGTTCATCTTACCTGGGGTCCCAGAAGCCTGCAACTAATGGACCCATTGATAGTAAGTATATATAGCACATTTAACTTTTCAGCTGGCCCCCAATTTATATAACTTTACAGGTAAAGTTTGAAATGCAAACTACTCCCCCCCCCCCCCTTCCCCAACAAGGAAAAGGGGGAAACTTCAAATTACAATTATTTTGGTTTCCTAGTTAATTTGAAGAGATGTTCAAAATGAGGATCTTTAAAACTTTTCACCTTGCCCCCAATTTCTATAACTTTATGGGTAAAGTGTAAAAGGCCAACCACCCCCCCCCCCCCCAACAAGGAAAAATTTCAAATAAAAAAGAGATGTTCAAAATGATGATCTTTAAAACTTTGACTTTCGTTCTTCTGAGAATGTCTGAAGAATACTATGTTTTTCTGATTGAACGGCTTTGAAGCCGCTTAATTATGATTGTTGTGGAGATATAGATGAGTTAAGAAAACGGAACTCTCTTATATGCATCAATGATGTAGTGGGTTAATTATTCCATAAACAGTACATATTATGTAAAGTTAACAGTATAATCTCTATTCCATGCTGTATTTTAAGCCCACTAGCATTTTATACAAAGGGATATAAGAGATCAGTTTCAAAATCATTACATAGTTTAAATTACATTAGATTGACAATAGTAGATCAGATAGAAAACTGAAATTTAAGGCAGAAACGTCTCTTAAGAAAACATTGATGTGGGCCATCATCTATATTCTGTTAAATTAAAGATATTAAATACACTTTCTTCTTTAAATGTCGGGTTTGTTTGAAACTTGATATCCCTTCTTTTACTATATATATTGCTATTTCAATTAAGAAGAGGTTTAATTTTGCTTATTTGGATAAATTTAATTGATTTAGTTAAAATATTGACCATCAGATTATGTATATTGATCCATTCAATACCCATTAGTATTAATACCTCCAAAATGTAATAATGAAATAAATTTAAATATATGATATTATGTTTGCATCAATACTTTTGTCTTTATTCCTGTCAATTTTATTCAGATTCAGTGGATTCTACAACGCTGTCGTCATCGGTTGGTATCCCCAACAGTGTGTTGGCGCCCTCTACGGGCTATGGTCTCACGGGGAACCAACCCTTATCTACAAGTAGACAGGTTGGTTTGCTATAATTTGCACACAGAGTAGTAGTTTTCATAATACAGAACAGGCGAAGGTGATGTTCAAAATGATGATCTTTAAAACTTTGACTTTCGTTCTTCTGAAAATGCTTGAAGAAGATTGTTTTTCTGATTGAACATCTTTGCCATCTTGTGAATTGTTATATATCGGTAACCATGGTTACAGGTTTTGCAACCCACATGCATGTTATACTGGACCATGTACACATATTCATGTACATTTTGTAGGCAATTTGTGCAGGAACCAATTATGGTACAAATAAATTGCTTGTAACAAAATCCAAAACATACATTTTGTTGGATGGAGTGAGGAGAGATTTAATTGTGCTCCCATTAACTATTTCAACAATGTTTGAGAAAACCATTGTGACAAATATTTCAAAATATTTTAGCAACATTTTGCACTATATTTTTGGCTCATACCAAAGACGGTAATCATGGGTTGCTGTGGTACTTGGTAATATGTATGATGGTCATGGGTAGTAGACCACCCCTATTGTCTTGTGGCAGGTTTCATGAATATTAATGAGTGGACAGGGCTTGACATAAAATCTAAAAATGTGAACATGTTGGTGTAACATCAGAGCCATCTATGAATCAAGTAATGCTTTTATTACAGGCTGGTTCATATGGAACTCCAAACAGTGCTTTAACGGTGACCGTCAGCTCAAGTATCCCCGGCTATGGGACCTCATCCATGTCCAGTGGGGCTCTAGGGACAGGGCTGTCATCTTCAGGGGGCTCTTCTATGGGTGGGACTGGGACACTAGGGGTGTCGAGTTCTATGGGCTCCACAAGTACAATTGGTGCAAATTCTCTAGGAGCCAGTAGTTCCCTGGTGGGATCGAACTCTATAAGTGGCGCCACGTCAATTGGGCCCACAAGTGTGATAAATGGTGCTGGAACAAACTCTCTGGGTTACTCGACATCAAGTAATCTCAGCCCGCTGCCCTCATCGAACACCAGCTATTCTGTGTCAAGTGCAAACGTGTCTCAACCGACACATACCAGTGTGCAAACATCGCCTCTTTCAAACAGTAAGATTGGGCCAATGGAAAGCAGGACATCTCAGGTATGCTACCTCTTCTAACAGTTTATCAGTAGGACTGATTTGTAGGAACTAGATTTAGATCAGTCAATATAATGTCTAAAGTTTATGTGGATGGGGGGGGGGGGGGTGGGAGGCTTCATGGCCAAGTGCAATTGGAATTTGAAGGCTGACTTAAAATTCCAGAATTGAAATTGACAAATTTTAAAATAGATAGAATTGTGAGTTTGGAATAAAAAGAAATGAGCAATTTCACTGTTGTCACTTATGATGCAGATGGGTGTAATGTAATACATTCTGAGCTGACAGGTCATATACATTTACACAGTAAATGATCAAATAATGGGTAAATACAGACAAATAATGACATGTGTGTATTTTTTCTTGCTGAGAGCAATTGAACCAGGTAATTATACCACTCTGGTACTGAATATCACTTCATTTTTAGCATGGCCTGGACTCCTCACTTGGAAGCAGCAGCGGCCTTAATTCGGGGTCATCTTCTGTCAACGGTAGCGGGAGTTCTTCGACGGCCTCTACGTCATCCATTTCAGCAAGTGCAACAACGCTATCATCAGTGTCACCTTCACCGACCACTCACGGTTATTCCAGCAACACAGGGGTTGGATCAATGTTAAGTGCACCCATGTCTGTTTCGGGATCGATAGCTTCAAGTGGAATTAAGCCTTCAAGTAAGTTTTTGTTGAATAACATTGACAGTGGTTAACATAGATCACTGGGATAATAAACAATAAGGTTAAATAATGTATCATTCCCATTTTTGGACTCCTCTTTTTATTTTTTGCTTTAATGCAGACTGAAATGCTAGTAAAACTTAGAAACAACTCATTTCATCATTCTTCGTAGGAATTTTATCAACTAAGAGTAGGTCCCCCCTGTATGTTTGTAAATTGTAGGATAGTAACTTTCAGCCGTGTCTCTGGTGGGTGCACATCCCTGAGAATTCATGCCATATAACGTTATGAGTTACAACCATGGAAACATTACTTCATAGAATCAATAATGTGATTACCGATAAACGATTACCGATAACTGTGTGTGGAGTTCTTTTTTTGGTCACACGCTATCAGTTAAACATTAAATTTCATTCCAAGGGTGGAGCATTACACATTACTGTGGAAAAAAGCTTAACTAATAATCATATTTATTATTATTATTTTATATATAGTTTAAAAACTACTACACAAATTTAGGAAACTGCTATACAAAATTACAGTTTCATAGCAAAACTGATATGCAAGATTTGTGTACTAAATTATACCATGACTACAGATTTAAAGGTATTATTATTATTGACAGGATATTGTTGTCGGGTCTCTCTCTTAATTTAGTAACATTGTCAACTCCTTCCTATTCCTAATCCTTTTACTAGAAGGAAAGCTTGTATTATGTTCTAACAATCTAATGAAGCTAATTCTTGATTTATGCTTAAAAAGCAACATTAAATGGACTTTCAAAATGATGAGACAATACTTTTGACTTTCGTTCTTCTGAGTTTAATCTGAAGAACTATCATTCTCTGATTGATGATCCATGAAATGAGTAAAACCTAAATCAACCACTGCTTGAACTCTGCCCTACCTTAAACACGAAACTATCTTGAAGCTAAGCATGGCCACTGTTGTTCCAGTGCCTCATGACAATAAATTAGCCGAGTAAAAAACATATCATGTTTCTCATCCTCTTGCATCCTTCATTGGCCCAGCTTCCTGTCTCTCTTTATTTGCCAAAGGATCGTTGACTATATAAAGCTATAAAAAAATGACATTTCCTAAGACTAAAAACACACAAGAGCATTTGGACACCTACATTCTGAGTAGACAAAGTTTATCCGCAGCACATAGTGATACATTAATGAAAAGAAGAAGAAAAGAAAGGCCCTTCTCCTTCATTCAATGACGACAAACGCTGCCTTTTTACGTTGCCTAATATCTCCCAAAGCGATATATTTGATGAATCAGTTTAGAACAAGGCAAAGACTTTTCATTATTACATGTGAGCTAACTTGGGGGTAAGGTTGGGGTAGTTGTAAGTTACTTCTAGGATCAGACATCTTGTATTATTGATGAAATAATAAATAATACCTTTCTAACTTGATTCAACCTTATTCTTATTCCACTGTATGGATTATTTAATTTGAAATCAGATAAAGCTTTGAGTTATTTGAATAATGCTGCATTTCCTACTCTACTTCCAGGTAAGGTGCCGCCAAACTTGCCTCCAGGAATGCCTTTTGTCAACCATCACATGATCATGGCAGGCCATGGTATTCTTCCTGTCAATGCATATGTAAGTACAAAAATACAATAGGATCCTAGTTACCACAGGCTATTAATCAGTTGAAACATTTTGGAGGCCATTAACCAGTTGAAACATTTGGAGGCCATTAGCCAATTGAATCATTTGGAGGACTAACAAGTTGAGGAAATTTGGAGACCATTAACTAAGTAGTTAAATTCAATTCTTTGTTAAAGAAAGATGTTAAATGAATTGATTTTTATTTTTTGAATGATCATTTATATCAGTTAATAAGACAAGCTTTGTTCTTTTAACAGACCCAGTTTTATAACTTTGAGGATTTGATGCTGCAACGGATGCAACAACCAATTGTGAGTATGTTACCATGGAATGTTGCTTGGCATATATATATATATTTCATCTGATTTATTCAATATTCAAATAATTATACAACATATTCAATAATCCGTGAAATGTAATAAAATGATTTGATAATTCTTAAATTAGCATCTTAATACAATCGAAAACAAGTTATCTTTAGATGTTTTTTATTCCATAATAGAAAATTCATATTTGATGCGGTGATGCTAATATCTAGTAGAACTTTACATGCCCATGTAATTAAAATATTATATAAACCCATGCATATTAATGAGTTGCAGACTCAATGTAAAATTGTTAAATACCAATGTTGGCTTCTTGGATCAATGCCATACTTGACAGGCTCATATTCATCAATGAGTTAATGATTTCTGCTGTTATTGATGCACATCTCATGAATATTAATGAGAGGACAGGGCTTAATATAAACGTTTAAAAAGTGTAATATTTCTGTAACACTATTCATTAAGCTTCATATTTCATTTAATTTAAATAAATAATAATTCATTTGATTCCCCATTTACAATACCAATTTAGATCTTTGAATAATTAAAAATTAATGTATTTTCCGTACAGTTTAAATATCCCTACAGTAGATATAAATAATGACCAATATTAGCTTGTGGTGACAGCTAGCCATCATGGCCAATTGAACTCAAATGGTACTAGTCTAAACAATTGGCAACTTTGAGGTCAAATAACCAGATATTTTAACCACTTTAGATAACCACTAAGATAATCCTTTCCTTGGGGTTAGTGTTAGCATTGGGGTCCCCAATTGTATAAGACCCCTCCCTTCCCTATCAGAGAACATGGCTTTCAATTTTATGGGCTACTGAAGGAAATAAAAACAGTGCAACATAAGCAAAGTTACATTAAGATGGGTATGTATAACATATGGTGGTGTATCAGAATGTATATTATTTAAAAAGAAGTTAAATAAATTTATTGTTCATCTTGAGGCATCGGAACTGATGCCAAATGTGGGTCTAGAGTTATTTATATGATTTAGTGGAGTAATATTGCATTTTTCTTGTTAACCTAGGGTTATCCATATGATTTGCAGCAATTCCAACAGCTTGCCACTACCCTGAATACTGGAAGGGATGCTTCGCCACTGTCCAATACACCCCAGTATTCTGTTACCGAAGGAAGCAAGTTTCCTAGAAACGACGCTGCATCACCTGTAGCGAGTTCCTTGTCCTCACAGCAGCCGCAAGCAGGTGAGTTGTCATTGCGTCATGCCCTGTTATATACGCAGTAGATGTCTTTAAGTAGTGAAAGAAGTATATGTTAATATGGCAGATAACAAGAGTTGTAATCTAGTCACCTGAGGGTATATATAGTTGCAGGGACACCAAAACTTGTCAATGTCAGACTGCCATGATATGGTGTCCTCATTGGTTAAATCATCACCAAAACAATGGAATACTATGGATCAAGGACCCACACAGTGTACCATTCGTAAAAAGTTTGGAGCGTTTTCTTAACTCTTGGGTCAAGCCCATGGACATTTCTGTTAATTCAGAGTAGAATTTTCACCCATCTAGAGTCGATCCGTGTTTAGTTTAATATTCAGGCTCAAGTCCATACTAATTCACAAGCTGTTTGTGAAATCCTTAGAATACACTTTACCTTGCATCAGTGTATCTTATCAGGCCTATAACATTAGAATCAAATCTGTGCATATTGCAACTTTGCGAACCGCATTTTTGTTTTATTGAGCTTTTTCAGTCAAGTAGAAGAAGTTATGTCCAGAGATCAAGCCTTAGCAGGGATGCCATTCTGGTTTTTAACTCACAGGCCTTGTAAAGTCATGGGAGTTATTGTGACAGTTCGGGTGAAATATGCATCAACATTTTATAACTGCTCTCACTCCTTCATCTTAAGCATGATGGAGTTGTGGTGTAGGTGTACAGTATAATGGGGGGTTTCTGAATTTCTGTGATTTAAGTGTTTTTAAGGTCATTTCTAGTCGTTAGAGGACATTGAAAATGACAAATAATGCTGTAGCATAACAACTTGAATGGGGCTCAGTGGCCTTGGGGAGTTCAGATCTTGGCACTAAATGCAGACCTGCCAAGGGTGTTGTGCCAGTTTGCTTGAGATTTGATTAAATTTTGCTGGAGAATTGTCTTTCCATGCTTGAGCTTTTGAATTTGTGATGATACTAATCTTTGCGCGGAGCGTATAAAGAAAATTTCATGAAAAAACTATGAATGTCATAGGTCAACAGTGCTTTGGAATCGCCCAAGGCGGGTACACTAATAAGGGTGCCCGAAATGATGTGACTACAAATTTCTTCCATAGTAACAACATGAATGTTATTCAAGTAGCGACTCTGTAATACAATTTGTTTTAAAGAACATTCACATGAAGAAGAAATGCTTTCATGGTTGGTTCTTGTTGGTATTCCATGAGAGAGATAAAGCTCTCCACAGATAATCTGAATTTTTAAATGCTAGGAAACAATTTTATGATGTTCAAAATGATGATTTTAAAACTTGACTTTCGTTCTTCTGAGAATGTCTGAAGAAATGTGTTTTTCTGATTGAACATCTCTTGAAGATGCAGGGAGCATGAATATATCCTCCTAGCTTCAACTCTTGTGCTCCTAAGACATCACCATGAAACATGTTTGAAGGTAAAGAAGACCCCAAGGCCCTCCAAAAAAGTTACATTTCTTTGGAATTAGTATAACTGGTCACTGCACAGTTGCTGTAACATGGTCATGACATTAACTGTTTGTTATATCTCTGAACTGTTTAATACAGTCTCTTACTGTTCGTTAGACCAGCACAGTTACTGTAACATGGTTATGACATTAACTGTTTGTTATATCTCTGAACTGTTTAATACAGTCTCTTACTGTTCGTTAGACCTGCAAAGTTACTGTAACATGATTATTACATTAACCTCCGTGTTACATCTCTGTACCATTTACTAGAAACTATTTAATATAGTCTCTTACTATTTTATAGATTTGCACAGTAACCATGACATGGTTATTACATTAACTGTGTGTTATAGTATTTAATACAGTCACATCTGTTATATCTGCACAAGTAATGTGACATGTTTATTACATTAGCTATTTGTAACAGTTTACTAGAAACATTACTGTTCTGTTTATGTCAGCAGGTGGACATCACCAAACACAGGCCCAAACACAGACACCTTTCCTGAACCCGACATTACCCCCGGGATACCCTGCAGCAGGTTATGGGGGTCTGCCTTATGGTGGTTTAGCCTACCCAGGAGCAAGCATCATACCTCCGGGATTGTCGTACCCAGTATTCCCAACTGTCGGCACGGTTTGTCATCCACGTTTTTGATTCATTTTATCTAGGGATATAGTGAACACCTAATACAATAACAGGCTCAGCAAAGACCATCTTAAGGGGCAAAGTACATGGGGGTGGGGGGCTATAGTGTAGATGGTTTGTCATATTATTTCTTTAAGATTAATTTGAGTCGCCCTTTCACAGAAAGTGGGAGGGGATAAAGTCCCTATAAAAGAAAAACATTAATTTGTTTTCCAATAACATATATATATATAGACAATGTATTTGTTTGTTTGTTAATACCTCATGCCAAGTTCTCTATTGTCTTTGAAAGCAATTTGGTCCATGTAAGTCACAATGTTTGTCTCGATTGTGATTACCATTTCAGTGAGGTTAATGAACACATCAAAATTAATTGAAATATGATTTTCAAGTAACCTCAGTTTGCAGAAGTCAAGTGTAATAAACAGTTGTTTGTATTTATGGATCCTCACTTTTAGATTTGTTAAAGGTTTGGCTCGGTTGACTGAGTTTCTACCTGCTTTAAGTCAAATTATTTTATGAATATGACATATTTCTAGTGAAAAGGGGGTCTTTTCAATGTTCAAAATGATGATTTCAAACTTTGACTTTCGTTCTTCTGAGAATATCTGAAGAAGTCTTTTGTTTTTCTGATTGAACATAGGTGAAGGTATGTCAAGAGATACCAGGAGGATTAGTGTTGGTGTGGAGTGCCTGGTGATAAATATCCAATATACAGTCTTCATACTAACTAGTGACATCAATAGCCTTACAGAAAGATTGACTGTCATTCCATTTCTAATTCAGAGTGAATATGTTTCGGACAGACAGTTGAATGATCTGCCAATAATTCCTATATATAATTTTATCCCTCTTTATAATTTCTTTTTATATTCTTATTTTCTTCTCCCTACAGGTTCAGCCACCAAGCAGAACCCAGGCAGGTTCTACACCCCACTCTGGCTACCAGCAAAGTGCATTTGCCCAACCAACTACCTATGGTACAAATGCAGGTAAGGATACCACCAGCACCCCTTCCTCGCATCACTTGCCCCCCCCCATTCTCCAATCACCACATTATTCCCAAACATGTATAAGTAATTGCGTTTACCAGTAACTTGAGTGAAGAAAATAATACAGCTAAGTGAAACTCTTAAATGTGCAGTACAGAAATTCTGTAAATGGTTTGATTCTAAAAAAAAATGGATTTATTGGATTATATGCTGAATTACATTAATAATGTGTATTCTAGCTATGGATCTCATAGCATAATGTCCTCGCAGCTAGTGTGAATGTAAAGTCAAAATAAAGTAAATAAGTTAATAAATGAAAAAAAAATTCATGAAGAGAAATCATGTTTGGTTATTTTAAAAAGAAAATAATTTTTTTTTTTAATATGGTAATGCTGAAATTTTAAATATGACATATAAAATGTATTGGACTGTTTACCAAAAACCAATCAAACTAGAAAACTCGGACTGTCACATGTTTGTTACAGGTGGTGTGATGTATGGTGCCATAGTTAACTGTACTATGTAGTATGGTGGGAATTATAGCAATTCAAAGAACTGTGTGTACAATGAATGTAAAACCTAAACAAGCAATGTTCCACGTAGTCAATATTAAGCTACATGTTGTAGCTATTTGTGCATTAGCTGCATAGAAAAGAATGTAAAACAGTAATATCTCTGAAAACATAATATCTAATAGTAAATTCAATTACATTGGTATGAGTATTGATATTACTGAAGATATCAATTTAAAAATCACTATGAAATGGGTAAGGGAACACAATGCATATATGCAAGATGTTTTACACCATTGACTCACTGTAAATCTGATGTCAAATACAAGATGACCAGGTCAATGCTGCATGTACTTGGGTTTACGTATTAGCTTCATACATAATATGGTGTCATGGTTGGTCATTTCATACAGCCAAGAATTACAGAACCAGTGAACTATGCTAGTCTGGTACCAGTAAATGCATACCTGCCCATTGATTTCACTAGATCAGTTGTTCCCTGCTATTACGTGTTGATGGATGCCTGGGGATCATGGATGGTCCAGGGTCCATGGATGGTCCAGGGTCCATGAATGCTCTGGGTCCATGAATGCCTTGGGTTCATGGTTAGATTTCAAAGGGTCCTTGCCAGAATTTTTTGGTGGATTCATATTTAATAGCTCTGTGATGAGTCAAGGTAGAGTGACTCAAAATTACTCAGTCACTTTTAATGCTACAGATGATTGCTACTAATGTTGACGGCATGCTCTCTCGTTAGTGTTACAAATATGTATTCTCTTTCTTATTTTTGGTTCCGATGCCGAAGGCAGCATCGGAACCTATGCATTCAAGTCGGCGTGTGTGTGTGTGTATGTGTGT